>SDVV010005018.1:0-19592 GCA_016164225.1 Gammarus roeselii | reverse complement strand
ATATATACTAAATAAGTCAAAATTGAATATTAACTTTATAAACAATTCTTGTTGGCCACAGTTTGTCTTTCTAAATGCAAAAAATAGTGACCTGGTCATCAGGCGTCATCCTGCTGCGTATGAATTGCCAATACCACACCGTCAGTCGCCTGACTCCCATGTCATCCCGTGGCGTTAGTATTGCCAACACCGCACCGCCAGTCTCCAGACTCCCATGCCAAAGTCAGCTCCATTAGTCACTGTAACGGACAGCTGCCAAAGCTCCTGGGACATTCTGGAGTGGTAGGAGCGCTCTCAGTTTCCTGGGAGTTGACCTCCGCTAGCCTCGAACTAACAGTGGCAGCTGTCAAAAGACAGGCGATGTCGTGAAAACGCGAGGCGAAATTGGTCGGACAGGTCATATCCAAGGTCGGGAAGAGGGCGTCACAGCGATGAATTTATGATGATTGCATCACCTATCCAAAATTAAGAAGATTAAACGATGGATTGTCACAGGGGAAAGTAGAGGGTCGCCACAAAAAATCCCCCATGAAAGAGAGCAGGAAGGATTTAGATGGTTTTTCGTCATTTTCCAAAATGGTATATGATGGTTAGTGAATCGATTACATTTAGCTCAGCAATTGAAGATAATTATTTTTGCCGTTCTATTCATGAAGCGGGTGTACAGATATTAAGGTAAATAATTGATAAGTAGCATAACGAATTGTCGAGTAGTAGCGGTTCGTTTAGAGGGTGCGCCCGTAACTCATTCCGCAACAGGTTATCGTAAATCCTCGTTCATGAAGGCTGGTCTTAAACATTCACGTTGTTTCAAGCAGGCTACCTCAATTCAATATTCATTCACTTCTTGACAATCATTATTTTCCACGGTATTCGACCTATGGTCGCACCTGTCATAATAATATAATCCCATAATCGTTCCAAGTGCTCAGGTCGACGTCGGTCGTTGCTTTATATTTTTCAGAATCAGCAAATCATATCAATACAATCCCCATCCAGCATCTTTCCCCATCGCTAATCTAATTCCATTCAATTCTGATACCAACGTCCATCCCATCTTCTCTCTGCCGGTGCAACTGAGACTTGAAGGATCGGACATTTTCTGGTGCAATTCATAATATTCATTGCCGAGGCCTTATGGAGCCCGCTCTGCTCTGATAAACTACCTTCTAACTCACCTGATCTCCCCATACAAATTCTCGACTACCGAAGTAACGTAAGGTTTGACTAGAGTTGTTGGCAAAAATAAATATGGAGCATAGGCTTGGGTAATATCGATGCAAGACTCTTGGTCGCTGTGTCTTCATAGTTTGGAAACATCAAACAATAAGTACCATGCTGTATTTTCTTCCTAACACTAATGCAAATACAAAGAGGAAACATTTAACTATATGGCAAATGTTCCAGAAAAGGACGTACATGGAAAATTACACATACATTTTTTCAAACAACTGGTTCTTTCGTCAGACGGTTGGGATTATTATCCAAGTTTCAGCTTGAATTAAACAACAATTAGAAGGAAATCTTGTATGAAACTGCTACTGCTTGGCATCCTGAAATATAAATCTGTTCAAAATATCAGTGAAAAGATGCTCTGAAATTTTTGTAATTATCCAATACCATTGTGTGTTCTCGTTAATATCAGCCGTTCACTAAGCAAAAACCTGACTACTGTTGAAAAAAAAACATTAGCAGGTATTCACTAATTATTCAGGCAGAATACCCTGAGCGTCGCTTTGTGTTGAGTGTTAGAGACCTGATATTCGAGGTAGCAACGTTTAAGCTCGCTGGTTATCTTGAAAACGCCGACACCGCTACACCGGAGCCTTTGGGAGTGTTAGGCCTACGCCGGTAATCAATAACTGGGAACAAACCCCTGTATCTTGTAGGTGAAATTGGGCAACGAACTTAACGTCGAGTTCTGTTGGCGTTTTTCTTTTCGGAAACCCTCACTCCTATCACACCGTATCAACAGTAAATGAGTAGGGTTATATAGCCTTGTTTATGTTGGTTCACCTAATGGGATTGAATTGAGAATCAATGGTGAACCCTGAAGAGTTGTTCTTACGTGCCGTTATTGGTCGTTAGCACATACATTTGTCCAATAAGTGCTCGTTGAAGAGGGGAATATAACAATATATTACGATGAACAGAATGGTGTTCCTGCTCACTGCTAAACGAGTGACTCTCATTATTATCGGGAAATATTCCGGCGCCAGTAATCGGTCGCCGAACATATGTAGCAGCCATGGCCATGTTTTGTGGGACAAATGAAATTTATTGTCAACGAACCCCAAACAACGAAAACTGGGTATCTGAAGAACTGCTTAGCGAAGTCGCGACAGAAATGAGCAAGGAAAAAGTTCAACGTGCAGATACGAGCTTCACAAGAAGAATTCAGATCTTCGTTCATTAGAATTGGTCCAATTTTGATCTGATTTTTTTTGTTCCTTGATGCATCAAGATGAATGAAGGTCACCCTTTTCACATTTCATTAATTAAAAGTTTAAAATGTGATATGATTTGTATTTTCTAGAGCAATATTTCTCAATATTGTCAAAAATTTGTCCTCAAACATATTACGTAGATATGTGAGTGACTATTTTCTTCAGCACCATTCATTTCTACCCGTTCAATGAAAAGACCACACTCGACTACGACTTTTACTATAACTATATTTTCTTTCCAAGCGGACCACAAACTGTCGTTCATGTAATTACACCCGCGAGAGACTTAAAAGTTTCTATCACCGGGAAATTGTTCATTATGTTGGATTATTATTTATTTGTGGAAGTTGGGCAAAAAAAATAATATTTGTGACATGGAACTTATTACACTGCATGCCAGTTGGCGCAATAAGGCTAAGAAGCCTTGACAGCAAGCCGCCATCTGCAGGAGGACTGAAACACTATTGTAATCAATTGTTTGATTACTTTGGAATTTCAAATAGCTTGACAACAAATCTGTGTCGTCATATGGGTATGGATGCATAAACTGATTTTTTTTTTTCTGTACATACCTAAACCTTATTTCCATCAATAATTTGTGATAATACATTTAAAATTGGAAATGTTTTGCAGAATATATCCTTGCCTAGTCAGTTTTATTTGGACTTGAGCATTGATCATCAAAAATTCCAAAGCGTTTGCACATAAATATCCTTATTTGATTCTACTAATGTAAAAAAAAATGAATATTAGTCGAGGAGCGTTCCCGTTCGTGTTGTCATTGGAGTAACACTTACAAACCTACTTCATTAATTAAATGCATCCCCATTCAGAGTAGTGAGAGGTCAGGATTATAAAGTGTACATAGAAAATACTGAGTTCTCACAAAGGTATAGAACTCTCAAATCCATGCCGAATGGGTTTCAAAAATCCTTCCCTCCGAATACTAATCCCTGCCATTAGTGGCTGAGGACCGATGATTGGTCTTCATCTTCCTAAATTTTGGCTTGTTTGCTCGTCGAATCAGGGAGTAATTGAGGACATTTTTCAATCAAGAAGGGCAATGGTATCCACAACTCTCAAACATATATTCATTGTTTATCATAAGTATCTTTTGTTCATCGAATGATTAAATGCAATTGCTTATACTTCATTTGAACGAATTCAGGAATGTTTTTAATTCACGAACAAATTGTTGCAACCAAATTGAACTCGAATGTCAACATGCTAATTGTGTGATGCTATCTAAGAAAAAATAACCTGGCATATCATCGAATTTAATACAACAACGTTAGCAGTAACTACTAGTTACAATTCTATCACGGATTATGTACCAAGTAGAAACTGCTTCTCTAAAATATGCAGGTCATGGCAGATTTGTAAATGCAATAGTATTCAACCGTTCGAAATGATAATTTACATGAAAAACATAGTGAACTCGAACCTGAAAAAATGATCTGTGATTTCAGCCATCGAACGAATTTATAACTGTTAAAACGTGAAGCGTGCGTCTGTGCCTAATCTTACTTGAACTTAGGCTGAATGGATGACCGATAAAGGCTCAAATACGTTTTCTGATGTACTCGGATTCTTGGATACTTGGATTGTTTCCGCTTTCAACATACGGTAGCAGCATGCTGTGTCATCAACATTAGCATGTTGCTGTCACATTCGCAGGTCAGATCCTAGTCCGCCGATGCGTTGGAGGAGAGAGCTGTCTCCAGAGTGAGGGTATCCATTCATTAAAGGATTTTCAATCACCCCGTTAAGGTACTCGTCCGATCGGTTTTTGAACCTCAAGAGATTCGCTGTGACTGACAATTGCGGCAGGAGTTTAATTCCACTTCTTCCAGTGTCATTTGATTGAATCGCTGAGCTGCCCGGCATCTGAACTGTTAAATGCTAATGTTTGCATCTTTTCACTGCCCGTCCGTTCTGGAAATTTGAAATAACACATTCTGACAATCCTTACCAGATTTGTAACGGTCATTTCGTTACAATTTTTCCGTTTATATTGACCATGTAGCCGTCCAGAACTTTCCAAACGTTTATGACCATGTATCTTTCAAAACATCTTTGGAATGAGTTTTACTTTAAGGTATTCAATTTGTCGTAATAATCCATTTCCATTACCTCTGTAATATTTGAGGTGAAGCTTCTTTGAACTACTTCAAATCTTTTTAGATCAATCCGTTTGTATGTGATCCAGAGGGGGGAGAAATAGTCTATAACTGGTTGGATTAATGGTTTCCAAAGAGTCAGCATTGTCCTTTTATCTCTTGACAAAAAGGTTCTCATGGCCCAGTAACACAGTCCTGCCAATAGCCTCGACTTTTGAAAATTGCTCATTAAATAAAGCAGTATTCTGCATTATTACACCAAAGTCACGCACGCAGGCATTCTTTTCCTTCAATGGCAACATTATTACTAGAATTATGTAAAAACCCTGGTTTTAGGTCTGTTTTATTTTTCTCCTCTTAGTAATTTAAATTTTGACTCATTGAATTGCATGTTGTTATTGTCAGCCCACTTGAACATTTATTACAGATCGCGTGAGCATTTTCTACATCTCTTGCCTCTTTCACTATGCCCAGTATTATGGTATCATCTGCAAAGCAGGAGACTTATGAATATGGACAGTTTTTGTTCAGGTCATTAGCCATTACTAAGAAAAGCAGAGGACCAAGCCCTGTGCCTTGTGGGACCCCACAAAGGACTTCCACTAGTTCAGAAGTTTCCCCATTGACTACCACACTTTGAGTTCTGTCTTTGAGAAAAGTTTTGATCTATGTATGAACATTTCTTTTGATACAAGAGTTATGTAATTTAGATAATAGTTTGTTGTGATCTACTTTGTTGAAGGCCTTGGCCAAATTGAGATGAATCACATTCATGTTTGATCCATCACATACAGCATTGATTATTGCATCGCAGCGCTCCAATAATTGAGTCAAAGTGCTCCTTCTACTTCTAGAACCATGTTGCGTGGAGTTGAATCATTGTTTTTTCTATAAAATTCACTATCCGTTCTATATCATCACTCTTTCAAATATCCTGACTACATGTGATATCAAAGAAATGGGTCTGTAATTTGATTGACTTGTGACGTAACCTGTTTCTACTAGAGGGAAGAATACATCTTGTTTCATGGTGAGTGGATGGTCAGAGGTGTTCAAGGATTTCTGCCACAACATTAGTAGTGGTCTTGACAGAAACTGCTTGCATTGTTTCAATAGAATGGCCTGGATGCCGTCTTGCCCGGATGCGCTATTGCAACCTATATCATTTATGGCTTTTGTTATTTTAGTGATGTCAATTTTAAGATCCGTCAATGAAATTTCCGAGGTGATCTCAGGGTATTTCAGTGTAACCTTTGGGATACTAAATACTAGTTTGAAATTTTCGCACAACAATTCATTCATGGTCTTGTTTCATCAACTAATGGACCTGATTCGTCAATTAATGGGCAAAGTTTATTTTGCAATGTCGAAAATTTGGCTGCGTAAGCAAAGAAAAATCATTATGCATTTTATTGATTCACGAGGTGACGACAAGCACGTAAGACTTAGAAGTAAAGTTGGAACTACATATTGCCGTCCGATATTATGCATGTGGTGTCTTGAGATGTTCTTCGCGGTAATACAACAACAATCGTACAAACCGGGTGAAAAAAAAAGTGGCATTCAAATGATGTATGTTGCAATCTCATCCAATGCAATCGATAAACTACTAAATTTACATCAATTTTATTCGAACGGCACATATGTCGTTTTTTGTGTCGCATGTTGCCTGGGTGTGGAAACCACCTAACATCAATAACTAAACCCATGCTAAATCATTGTTGAAGGGGTCAAAAATACAGTTGCAATAATTAACGCGGATGTAAAACGTTGATTCTCTGCCGTTTATGTTATGTGGGTAACGATTAGATCCAATTCTAGGGAAAGTGACAATTATTAGAAGCGAGATTTTTATGTGATCGGAAATGCCATTTTCGATATAGATGCAAGTTCAGTTGTAGTTTTATCATACGTATCGTTAATTTTGTTTAGATGCGGGTCCAACCTTCCACAATCCCTCATCATTTAGCAACTGATTCTTATTAGGAATTGTAGCCCTTCATCCCTATTTCAAATCTAAACTTAGTCTCAGTACAGACAGCCACTACAGTTAATTTTTCCACTTTCGCTGCGAAAAAAATGGACGTCTTAAATTCATGGAAACTTGTAAATAAATCATGGTAATGTGCCCGTGTGCTGAATTGCTGATGGAATAACAAGAAATCATACGAGTAAGAAAGCTTTGCAGTTGAGAAATTGTTGATTTGGAGGAACAAATGTACATCCGCGACAATTGGATATTTAGACTGACAAAAGTAGGGTTCCTGTCGTAACATATGGGATCAAATATTTTGTTTCTAGAATTTTTGACTGAAAACCTAGGAAACCAATCAATCTGGATAGCTTTTCCTTTCGAATAATTGAATTATAAAAAAAAACATTGCCAAAATCTAAATTAAGTAACCAAAACATAATTGTATCACCATCATTACAACACTTAGAAATCTCATTACTGTTCATGTGACGAGAAAATCAGATGGCTGAAGTCATCACATTGAGAACAAAATAATTTTCATCCATGTTATCACTGGAATGACGAACACGAGTTACTGTGACATAATTACAAACAAATTAATAATTAAAAAAATCCACGGGAGAATTAATTGGGCGTCGCAAGATTCTGTTGAAGGAAATGAGATTGTTCTACATTTCACCAATGCTTATGCGCTTGTGATCCAGTTTTACAATTTGAAGTTCATTATTTGTTAGCGCTGATTTGCCACGAAAGATTATTTTGATAAAAATAATCCGACATTATTATGATCAATGAATAACTTGTGCTTTATGCAAATTTCGACAAGCCGTTCGATGTGCTTTCATCAAATTCGCCAAGTCAACAAACGTTAATATCACAAGCCTCTATCAGAGAGATACTCTAAACGGAAGACATTTATATATGACTTTATATTCTGCGAATAATGTTGCTTGTACATTTTTTTAATGTTGGGAACGCAGTTATCTTGTTATTAGATGTCAAGGAGTGTACAATATTGTATTGTCTCCTCCAGTTCAGAATAATTTACGTACAGGTCTGAATGCATCAATATTGTTATATTAATAATCACCTGTCCGAAATATTACTGTATTTTGTTGAGAAGAGTGTCGGTATTCTCGTAGAGACGATGTCGTAATCACACCAACAAATGATGATGTAATCACACCAACAAAAATTTCATTTTGCGATGAACTAATTCCATATAATTGCTGTACTGAAACTCAAATTATTTTCAGGTGTTCGTTATATCATCCTGTGACCCAATTTTACTAATCGATATTTATAAACATTTTAGCTCATGATTCAAATCGTTGAGAGCAATTAATTGTTACAAAAAGTTCGAAATTACGTGAAGAATCTCAGATCAGATATAACTATTTTTTCAACTATTTTTGAATCCTGGAGTGCTTTGGTGTATACCCGAACGCGTGTGAACTCGTTTAGTTAAAAAGTACATCACTCTGGTTATACCTGAATATGACAGACATAGCGAGGGAATCACCATCAACCTCAACCATTTCGTCCTCGTCCTCCAGTCCTACCGTCTCCCATATGGTGCTTCCAAGCGCTATAAAGCTACGTGAAGGTGCCATTATGGTGGAAGTGGCTTGTAACTTTGCAGGTTATAACTATTGGTGCTCAGAGCTCCCCCATGCATACCTGATGGGGGGGAATTTTGTCAGGAAACACACCGAACCGTCGCCTCCAGAAGGAACATAATCCCCAGAGCGATGGCTAGAATACAACTCTCGTAGACTACTTGAGAAAATCATGACAATAGCAAGGAAGAACTTACCACATAAAAACAGGGCTAGTGCTGCAAATCGTCATCTTTCAGCTTCTGAGGTAAAAGTTAAAGAGCTTCTGAGGTAAAAGGTAAAGAGCTTCTGAGGTAAAAGGTAAAGAGCTTCTGAGGTAAAAGTTAAAGAGCTTTTGAGGTAAAAGGTAAAGAGCTTCTGAGGTAAAAGGTAAAGAGCTTCTGAGGTAAAAGGTAAAGAGCTTCTGAGGTAAAAGGTAAAGAGCTTCTGAGGTAAAAGTTAAAGAGCTTCTGAGGTAAAAGGTATAGAGCTTCTGAGGTTAAAGGTAAAGAGCTTCTGAGGTAAAAAGTAAAAGTTTCTGAGGTAAATGGTAAAGAAGCATATCATAAATACTAAAATGCCACCACATGAAATACTCAAGCACCGGAGCAAAAAAATTACTGCATCTGTAACCTTAATATGCGAACGGCGATGGTGAGTGGGTGAATGGAATAACATTTTTGTCCACACAAAGTAAAATGGAATCAGAAACTGAAACTGTCAAAATCTGCTCTGTTTTGCTGTTTTTATTTTAATCAGCACCCAAATGATGGGCTTAAGTCATTCCCTCGAGTCTTCATTTGTATCGCACATCAACGCAACTTTCTCGTAAATGATAAAATGAATATTCATCCACCGTGAACAATATAAACATAAACCATATGGTAGTCAAACCATACATTGCCTTTGTCAATAATATTTATCACTTGAAATTGTATACAGAGCAATCATCAGTTCATATCAAAAATGAACTGTTCACCGGACAATATAACTTCAACTAGGCTTCTGCCGTAGCTTCTACATTGGATATTGTTGAAAAATCATACAGATGAATTTATAGTGTATTATTCAATATTTGAATTGAAATGTATTCCCGTTCACTATAATACGGGTTAACAAATTCATGTCAAATATTGTCAAGTTGTTTAGGGTAGGTGGTACTGTATCCAACTGACAGTGTGATTGAAAACGTTTTCTTCGTGAGGTTGTGCTGGTCATAAAGCATATACATGCTGTGGGACGTTCGCTTGGAAACGCGTCTCTGCGGAGTTCGTCTTTTCCTGGCTGTGACTGTACAACAATTTGGGCACAGCCGACTATACAATAATAATGGGAAGGCTACTACCACTAGCCTTTGCGCTGATGCAATGGAGTAATGCACAGCTGACTATACAACAATAACGGGCAGGCTACTACCACTAGCCTTTGCGTTGATGCAATGTAGTAGTTACACAATTTTATGTCGCGATGTCACGACCATATTATTAATAGGACTATTATTCTTCGCCACTTCCACGTATCAAGTCATCCAAATTGTTCTGAATACGTCATATGAATAAAAATGGCAGACCTCATTTTCCTGAATGCCTTTCGATGTCTTAATGAAGTCAAAGATCTGAAAATTGTACCAGTGTGTTGGTGGAATGTATATTGAAATATATTACAGTCTAATACAAATGAAGTAATCTTTTATGTATCGTCAATCATTTAAATGAGTTGAACGTAAACTGTATCAACCTTGTGTTGTTTACCAATCAAGCAAAGCTGTCCAACTCTTGAACACCCATCCAAAATATAATGTCTGATGTCGTCAAGTAAGCGATCACATAAACATCTAATGTGGCAAATGAAATCATTATTCATGATGTTTCACAGGATAAAAAAATATTCCGGTCCGTATAACAAAAAAATCAGTGCTCAAACATAAAAGATAAATGGTACGCCAACCCAGTTAGTTGGACATTATCAACCTCTGAATAGCATTGTAATATCTCAAGCATGCATACACCATTATGAAATGTTTGCATTCAAGCGTTTTCCACATTCCCTTTGAACTCGGAACGTGACGATTTACCTTTTGTCTTTGGACACAATCAATTACGAGTACTTGGAACTCGGTTTAATCTATAGTGCCATAGCCTTGCATTGTGAAGGTAACGAGGGAGGAGGATGCATTGACAATTTTTTTAACAATTGCAGCTGTTTTAGCCCGTGATGATAATTACACCGGGTCCTTTCAACTTCCGTTGATAAGACCCAATCTGAAATAACAACGTTCTACCATGACAAGATGAGCCTCGCCTGCATACGAGTTGCTGTTACTCCAGCATCAAGTAACACCTTCAACTCCAGTCACCTATGCATGACAGGCTCCTTGGTATGTTCGCTCACCATCAAAGTTAAGCAAACTGATGAACTGAGATGAAATCTGTATTAGCCCCCGTAACTTCAAGCCGCATACTTCCAATTTTAGCAGAAACATTATAGAACGTATCATAATTTGGTATTCAGGATACTAATGTGCGTAACATGTCATAACTAGTATGCGTAATTTTGAGCCGCTCATAAAAAAATATTGATTATATTTCAATTTGTCTCTTTATTAGCTGTAAGGCTATTTGGATCCTGTACCTTAATTGCCTTCTATGATGATGACATGCAGGGACGACGAATAAATTTGCAACGTTGCGGAAATTGTTCACCATCCCGTAATTATATTCCAAGGAAGCAGGCTTTAAATATATTGCCATGGCTGAGGACCATCAAATTCTGTAGGGGCTAAAAACTTGGACAATATTGCCACATGACATTGCTGGAGAGTTATGCGTCGTATGATATAATAGGAAGAGGGCAGGGGGAAAATATTTGCGTTCTTATTCCGACCATTAATTTCAAAGTTTAAGTTTAACTAGCAGAAATTGAGGTCTGCGGTTGTGTGAAACACTTGTTTCTGTCAAAACCAACACTTGCTCGAAAACCATCGCATGAGCGTCATCCTTGAGGTAGTACAGTATCAGTTATTCGTCTACAAGGTGACCCCTTAAATACCGACACAGATACAGATACAGAATAAAACGAAAATTAATTTACAAACTTCACCGAACTTCACCCTACATAGTCGGAAAAGACGGCAAATGAGACGCATTTATGTATGTTAAAATTATTTCAGCTGGATTGGCAATCCAGACTCAACGGGTACAGCATTTTTCTTATCAAACATCAAACAAAAAAGAAGGCATAATCCTTTCATCGACTATGGTTGGCCAGCACACCTCATTTTCAGGCTCAAACTGATATGGGTATTGACGCTACATACTCTTTTATTTTGACGGTTGGGATCTGAATCCAGAAGAAACCATTTGCCATTCGGGAATGGTATTTTCTGTGAGTCGATGTTATTCTCCAAGATCAGCAGTATATATGACCTATTTCCCAGAATTTGTTCATAAAGATAGGGATTTATCAGTGGCAGGGTGGCAAATTCCGAAAGATACGGTTTAATTCGTGACTGAGCTCGTAGTTCCGCAGTGGTTTTGGAAAGGGATTTTGGTAGAAACGGTATTGTCTTAGATATGCATAGGTAATAAGCATGTTTGGCACGGCTATTGTTTAGGCTCGTAATAAGTTTTTTGATTAGCCTTGTATGTTTTTCTATCGTGATAATTTCATTTGTTATGTGGATGTAAGGTTTAGGTAATGATATATTATTGAAATGAGTTTTAATTATCCCTGAACGTATTTCATTCATTGGATTTTTTTCACTTGCACGTTCCTCAATGAAATAATTAGGTAATGATATACATTCAAATAATAATAAATAGATCGCACGTTCACTGCATCAGTTGAACTAAAGTGTGATCATTATCCATACATACAGAGCAATTTACTTTTTTTACTGAGAGTATATTCATTCACTTTGATTTTTAAACACAGTGTTAAAATGTATTTGCTAGAAACAATCGATAGCTTTTCAATTTAATTTGAAATATCCATATACAAAATTTCGTTAATATTTGAAGAAATATTATTTACCTGGTGTCTTAATTTTCATTCGGTGTCGTTTTTTCCCATACAAACGGTATGGATGGCTTCATTCGACTTGATAACTTGCAATAATTGTATAATACCTAATGAGTGTTTTAAAACTACATAAATTAAGGTTTTCATACTTTAGATGCAAGGCTACAACACTTTAGATTGAACCGAGAGTAGAGTTATAGTAATTTATTGTGCCCTAAGTCAAACGCTAAATCGTCACGTTTCGAGTAATAGGAGGGATGGTGGAAACGCTTGAATAGAAATATTTTGTAACGTGGTATCGCATGCTCGAGATATTGACTATGTATTCCTGGGTTGGCTGATCGTTGGTCTGATTTCTGGGCAATAAAGTTTGTCTATAATGCAGACCGAATTATGTACACACTGCAAGTTTATGCGATCGCTTACTTAACTCCAGCAAAACATTATATTTTGATTGATGCTCATGAGTGGAACAGCTTTGCTCGTATAGATATTACACCAGATTAATATTCTACGTTGAATTGAGTCTAATAATTGATGATACATATAAGATGAAATAATTTGTATCAGTCAACGAAAATTTTGTTAAATATGCATTTAAAAATATACTCAAGTGATAAAATATTATTTATTCTTATATTTGATGTCAATAACTTATCGATAAGCATTAACAAAACGACGGTCAGCCATTTGTTTTCTATTATTCATGCATAAAAAAATAGTTATTTGAATTGCGGAACATAACATTCCTAGTAATAGTATCAAAAATATTCCCTTAAATTAACAGGTTCGTTACACTGCAACATGAAATTGTCAAATTCCTCCCCTACATCAGCACGTAGGGTAGTGGTAGTAGCCTGCTCATTATAGTTGTATAGTCTGATGTGCTCAAATTTGCTGTAAAGTCACAGCTCTGAGGAGTAGAAATATCTGCAGAGTAGCTTCGTATGGACATGCAACATGAGCAGCACAACCTCACGCAGAAAACGTTTCGACTCATACTGTCAGTTGGGTACAGAACCATCTACCCGGAACAAGATGAAACATATGAGATCAATTTGTTAACCCCAACTATAGTGTTCGGAAATATTCGTTGATTCTATTTGGGATTATATATGATAAATGAAACTGAATGATATTTTTTCATCAATTTCCAATGGAAAAACAATGGCGATGCATAGCTGGAGTTATAATTTGATTCGGTGAACAGTAAATTTATGATTTGAGGGGTCAATTGCGTCAATTTACAGTTCTCCTTGATGAATATTGTTGAGAAAGGCAATGTAAAGTTTGACTAACAAATGGTTTATGTTTATAATAGTGACAGTCGATGCTTAGTCACTATATCATTTACGAGAAAGTTGTTAATTATGCGTGTTACAAATGGAAACTCGAGGTAATGATATTACCCCATCACTTGGGTGCTGATCAACAACAAAACAGCAAAATACAGCAGGTGTTGTCGGTATCAGTTTCTTATTCCAATCTATTTTGTGTGGACAAAAATGTTATTCCATTTCACCACTCATCACCGTCATTCGTGTATGTAGATTACAGAAACAGTTATTATCGTTTCCACCTATGCAGCTGTATTGAAATCACAAATACGTTCAATCGCACGGAGCTATCACGATGGGCTATGCAGTCTGTTCTGTCTTCTGATTATAACGCGTGTGTGGTAGAATTGTATTAATTGTTTATCAGCTGATGGAAGACTGCTTCATTGAAAACAAAACACTTGAATAATTCAAGTTAACATTGTTCCGTGGGGAAAAGATGATGAGATGCTCGAGTGTTTCATGTGACGGTATTTTTTGGATTCATGATATGCCCTTTTTTCCATCCACCTCAGAAGCTGAAAGAAAACAATTCTACCACAAGGTAGTTCATGTAAGTGACTAGTCCAGTTTTGATGTGGTAAGTTCTATCTTGCCATTACCATGATTGACTCAAGTAGGATTCAAGAGTCGTATGATAGCCATCGTTCTGTGCATTCTCTTCCTTCTGGAGGCGCCGGTTCAAGGTGTTTCCTAACACATTTCCCCCCATCATGTATGCATGGGGGAGCTCTGAGCACCAATAGTTATAACCTGCAAAGTTACAAGCTACTTCCACCATAATGGCACCTTCACGAAGCTATAGCGCTTGGAAGCACCATATGGAAGACGGTAGGTCTGGGGACGAGATGGTTGGGGTTGATGTTGATTCCCTCTCTATGTCTGTCGTATTCAGGTATCACTATATAGATGCTCTTTTTAGCTAAACGAGTTCACACGCGTTCGGGTATGAATCAAGTCGCAATGGATTCAGACAAAGTTGATAAGTCATTTTGTATGTAATCTAAGATTCTACACTTATAACCAACTTTAGTTTACAAATGATTTGTTCTCAACGTTATGAAACTTTTTTTATAATACTGATAAATCACGATTAATTATGTTGGGTCACAGGATGATGGGATGAACACCTGCAAATAACTCAGATTTTATTACAGCAATGGTCTTGCAAGCGTTTTTTGCCAAATGAAAGGCTTGCTGGTGTGGTAACATAATTTTTCAATTCAATATAAGTTAGGAAATTTATTTTCTTGAATCATACGGCATCGTCTTTACGAGGTAACGACATTCATCCCGACACAATGCATAGCCATTTCGGCCCCGTGAATAATATTATAACTATGCTAAAGCATTCAATAATGGGAATAGATCATTCCGAACTCCCATAAGCAGTAACATATTGTATCCTCCTTGACCACTAATAGCAAGATAATCGTGTTCCCAACATTGAAAAAAAATTCTCAATGACACTATTCACGATGTATAAAGTAATACATGAATACATTTTGTTCTTAGCAATACTGAGAGAAGCTTGTGATATTAGCATATCAATCTATATGTCGAAATTTACATCTAACACATGAGTTCCATTGAACAACAGTTGGAATATATTTGTTAAAGTAATCATTCGCGAAACAATCAGAGATAACAAACGGAAACAATGGTGTGAAATCTAGAATTAGCACATTTTCCACCTACTCAAAAATACAGATACCTTTACTAGACAATCTTTCGACCCCCATATGACCCTCCAGTGAACGCTTTTTTGTTAATTTACTTGTGATTATGTTACATTCACTCGTGTTCGTCATTTCAATGATACTATGGACGAAATTATTTCCCTGTCAATATGATAATTTCAACCTTCTCATCTTCTCACCACATGATGAGTAATGAGATTTCGTGATGATGCAATGATGGTGAAACTTCAATTTAGTGACTTAATTTAGATTTTGTCTATTATATTTTTGCTTCTTGAATTTGATATTTTATCTGTTGGTGTATCAACGAGTTTTTTTACGAGGAGAAAGGTTATTAATATGTTTCTCAGATTTTTTTTATTCACTCATTGTTTCCAGACAGGTTTGAGTCCTTATCGGCTAAATATCCTATTCATTCGTACATTTGTTTCTTCAAATGTTGTCATCCAACACTTTCTCAACCACAAATTTTTCCGATTTGTAAGTTTTCATGTTCTTTCATCAGCAATTCATTATTATTTACAAATGCCAACGAATTTAAGACCTCTCATTTCTTCTCGGCAAACGTGGAAAGAATAAATCTATTTGTTTTCTGTACTGGACTAAGTTTTGATTGGAAATAGGGATGAAGGGCTACAATTCTTAACACGAATCTGTCGCTGAATGATGAGTGATTGTAAAATGTTTTACAAACAACAAACCAAAAAGGAACGATACCTATGATATAACTATAGCTGAACTCGCATTTATAGCGACAATTGCATCACCCATCACATACAAAATCTCATTTATACTTTTACCCACTCTCCCCTGGATGAGATCTGATCATTACCACAAATTATACGTCAAATAAGTAGCGTTAAACCTCTGCATTCATTTCATGCAACATATTCATTTCAGCCCATCAATAAATATTTGCTACGAGTCCAGTTTTAGGTCGCTTGCTCACCAAGACAACAGACGACAAGCAACACGACAAATGTAGCGAGGGCATAGGATGAGATTGAATAATGCAGCATTCGGATGGTAGGCTATTTTGTGTCGGTTTTGGTGATTATTGTTACATCACCGCGATACAAAATGTTATGACACCAAATGTGTAGTTTCGGACGTCAATTGGTCCTTCCGTTTGACTTCTCTGCCTGATGTGTTTGTCATCACAGTATAGGTCATTCACTTTGTCAGTTCAATGAACGTTTGTGAAGTACTCATCGGTCATCCATTCTATCTAAAGCTCAAGTAAGCTCAGGTGCAGCCACGAGCTTTACGTTTTAACGGTCGTAAATACCTTCAATGACCAAATTGAGATTGCCATCAAGATATTGCCTACTCTGCATCTCGGTAAATTAATATTAAGCTATTGAATACTACTGTATTTGCATATCTGACATGATCTGCAATTTTACCAGGACCATTTTCTACTGAATCCCTGTTAGAATGGTTGCTAGTGGTTACTAATGGCATTGCTGTACAAAGATTGTTAATAAGCAGGGTGTATTTCTCTTAGTTGACCCCACGCAATTAGCATGTTCAGTATCAAATTCAATATGAATTGCGCAATTTTGTCGGGAATTGATAATATTCCTAGTTTTTTTAGAAGATGTAAATTAATCGTCTCTGAAATCGTTTGATGAACAAGGAATTCGTTTAATAAACAGTGCATTCGTGTTTGAAGCATGTGCAATACATTACCGTTCTTGATTTGAAAAAAAAGGTAGGGACCTTAAGAAATTCAAAGACACAGCAATTCAGCACGTTTTCCTCCATCACTGATAAAATCATACCTTCAATGTTGAGCTTATCCGGGAAATGTCCTCAATTACTCTCTGCTTCGACGAGCAAACGAGCCAAAATTTAGGAAGATGATGAGTAATAATCGGTCTTCAGCCACTAATGGCAGGGATTAGCGTTTGGAGAGAGGTATTCTTGAAACCCTTTCCGCAATGATTTGAGATTTGAATACATTGGTGAGAAATAAATATTTTATTTTCTGGATATACTTTCAATCTTTAACCTTTCCTTCTCTGGATGGGGATGCATTGAAATATTAAACAAGGTGTGTAAGTGTTTCACCCATAACAACAAAAACGATAACATTACATGCTATTTTGCCAAATAAAAATTAAAATTATAATATAGTTATACAAAAGCCCCGTAAATGTCGCTGATAAATGCTCAGGTGAGAAAAGCTGACTACACAGGGGAATAAGCGAAACATTTAAAATTTTATATAAATAATTATATGTCGAGGATGTAATCGAGGCTTAGGAATATGCATCAAAAATATATCTGTTATTTGAGTTTTTTCATTCATACCCATATGACGATACAGATTTGTTAATCGTGTTATTTGAACTCCCAAAAAGTAATGAAATAAATGTTTCTATAATATTGTGTTTGTCCTTCAGCAGATAGCGGCGTGTTGTCCATGTTTCTCAGACTTGTAGAGCCTGCTGGCCCGCAGTGCAGTCACCTCCATGTCACATCATTTCATTTGTGGGCCTACAAACAAAAACTATAATAAAACATCCTAATGAACAATTCCACGGGCATTAAAAACTTCTAAGTCTCTCGCGGGGGTAATTCCACCAACGTCAGTTTGTGGTCCGCGGGGGAAAAAACAAACAGCTTTTAGTACAAGTCATAGCCAGATATGGCTGTTCCATTGGACGGGTAGATATGAGTAATTATGAAAAAAATAGCCACCTATATATCGTCATAGCCAGATATGGCTGTTTCATTGGACGGGTAGATATGAGTAATTATGAAGAAAATAACCACCTATATATCGATGTGACATGTTTGTTGACAAACCTCTAACAATATTGAGCAATATTGCACAAAGCGGAAAGAGGGATGTTCATTTCACAGCGTTTGATGAATGATATGATATGAACAGCTTGGTTATAATTTGTTTAGCAATCTAATCGCACTATAATCTAGAGATCACATCACATTTTAAATGTGAAATACTAGAATAGAGGGAAAGAGACGAGTTCATGTTGTAAAACATCAACGGACCAAAATTACATTTGTGAATGAAATGGAAGCTCTTCTCATGAGCGCAGATCTGAACCCATCGTCTAAAGCTTGCTTCTGCTCGTTCAACTTTTTCTCCGCCTGTTTATGTAACGTTTTTTTCTTAGCAGTTTCTTCGGATATCCAATTTTCCTTACCCTGCATTAGTACACAATGAATTTCAGTTCTCCCCAATACCAGTAGTCGAGTGGGTTGAGGTCGGGACTATGAGCGGGCCACAGGCTGGTGTGTTGGGCGGGTCATAGGCTGGTGTGTTGCGCGGGCCATAGGCTGGTGTGTTGGGCGGGCCACAGGCTGGTGTGTTGGGCGGGCCACAGGCTGGTGTGTTGGGCGGGTCATAGGCTGGAGTGTTGCGCGGGCCATAGGCTGGTGTGTTGCGCGGGTCATAGGCTGTTGTGTTGCGCGGGCCATAGGCTGGGGTGTGCAGCGGGTCATAGGCTGGTGTGTTGCGCGGGCAATAGGCTGGTGTGTTGCGCGGGTCATAGGCTGGTGTGTTGCGCTGGTCATAGGCTGGTGTGTTGTGCGGGTCATAGGCTGGTGTGTTGGGCGGGCGATTCTAGCACCGGAAATGTTTTCGATATTAATGACCGACACTCGTTTGATCAGCGAGCAAGAGCACCATCCTGTTGGTTGTATAGATTCTCCTACCAAACAGCTGGCTACAATTTTTTTGGAGGGGATTCAACAATCAACATGATTGTACTCCGGTTCACTGAGCCAACGCCTGTCTCGTATTTTTATTGGACAAATGTACATGCCAACGACCAACCATAGTACATTGTACTCTTTTCGGTGAACAAGTTATTTCAATTCAATCATATTTAGTGAATCAACGTAAACATGGCAATATAACCTGAGTGCCGGTCAATTGCCAATGGCGAGATAAAGCCATTCTTTATGATAGTCGTTGCCGTTTGGGGAATGACAACAGCTAAACTCGTGTTTAAAACATATCGGATGCATGATCACTGTTTTTTAAGCGGTTCGTTGCCTATTCCCACCTATTGGATATATGGGTTGGTTCCCTCTTATTTAAACCGGTTGTAGGCCCATGAGTAGAGTAAAGTACTGCGAAACTCGCCCTAAAAAAGTACTGCGAAACTCGCCCTAAAAAAGTACTGCGAAACTCGCCCTAAAAAAGTACTGCGAAACTCGCCCTAAAAAAGTACTGCGAAACTCGCCCTAAAAAAGTACTGCGAGAATCGCCCTGGATAATTAATGACTCTATGTTTGTTATTTGTGAAGGATTTAATGAAGGAAAAATAGGATATATGTTATTTATGAAGGAATTATGATATATGTTAATTGTGTAGGAATTAGGATATATGTTAATTGTGTAGGAATTAGGATGGTAAG
>SDVV010005017.1:0-19594 GCA_016164225.1 Gammarus roeselii | reverse complement strand
TTTACCTTCACACAAAATCACCTCAGCGACAGTCGGCGATCGCGAGTCATCAGATGACCGCGTCACAGGCTCGCATTGTGCCCAACAATGACCTCTTTACCGAGTGCCTGCGGCACTACAGTTTATTCGGAAGGTCACTTATCCAGGTCAGTTGAGCGCACCATAGACCTCAGCCATGACAGCGCCTCAAGGCAATCCTACCTTTGCGGCGTGCAGGAACAGATATCGTGCAAAGAAACAGAGCCTCCCAATTTAAAGGAGCTCGACTCAAGGTTGAATGCGCACTTTGCACCTTACATCATACAGATACAGACACTAGGCCGCATCCCCCAGAAAGGGGGTGGCCGACGGCAAGGCGCACCTCACACCCTCATACGCTCACACTCACACAACTTAGCCCTTTTGTGCTAAAGGGTCCGGCCGGTAAACCCGCAACATACACTCCGGGTCACAAAGGCGGTCCGATGATCCGTTGTCAGCAGCAGGGCCCGACAGTTTTCACTGGTTTACCCCCGCCACGTTATAATAACCGCTCCCCCCCCCCCCCCCCCCCCCCCCCCCCCCCCCCCACCCACCCACCCACGACCATCCCGACATCGGGATGCCAAGGGCGGGAAAGCACATCTGAGCAGCGTCAAAATCAACCATTCACAACCATTCTCCACTTACTCTTGTTCTTTGCTACTTCGCTACTTCCACATTCATGTCTCTCCTTCCTAACGCCTGCTTCGCACCATCCATCCACCCAAACTTCGGTCTACCTTTAGGCCTTCTATCACTCGCCTCCGCATTTATCACCCTTTTCACCAATCTTCCTTCGTCCATCCTCTCCATGTGTCCGAACCATCTCAGAACACGTGAAGTCACTCTGTCCTCCATCTTCTTCACCATCCCTGTTCTGATTCGAACCACGTCGTTGGTGATCCGGTCTCTCAGCGTTACTCCAGCCATGCTCCTCAAACATTTCATCTCGAATAACATTCAACCTTCTTCTCTCCTCTGCTCTCACCCCCAAGCCTCAGCTCCGTAGAGCACAGTTGGGACAACAACACCCTCATACAGCCCTCTCATTGCTTTCATCCCCAACATCCTACAGGTCACTACAATCTTCAGTGCACCCAACATTTTACACCCCCTCTTTCACTCGTTGGAAATGTAGTGGTGGAGAATGCGATAGAAAGGTATGGTGTACCCGGTAGAAATGACAGTGGAGAAAACCTGATAGGTCTGTGTATGGAGCAGGAGTTGGTGGTCGGGAACAGTTTGTGCCCGACCACCACTCTACCAAACTCAGACCTTCCACTCTACCAAACTCAGACACTAGTCTACATAGCTTCTCCTCTGAATCCGCAACCAGGGCCGTATCATCAGCAAATAGCTACTGGCTCAACTACCAACTCCGCCCATTCGCTTCCAACAGTTCCAAGCCACGACCCAGCACACTTGCGTTCACCTGCCTGACCACTCCATCCATATAGAGGAAGAACTGCCTGGGAGACATCACGCAGCCTCGTCTCAGTCCCACTTTCACTGGGAAAAAATCACTCGCCTCACTTCTCACTCTGACACATGCTCGGCTGCCAACAATGAAACTCTGCACCGCTTTCAACAGATGTCCACCCACTCCATACATGCGCAACACCCTCCACAGCGCTTCCCTGTCAATCCTGTCCTATGGCTTCTCCAGATCCATGAAGGCCCAGAACACATCCTTTCCTTTGGCAAGGTACTCCTCATAGACCTGTCTCACTGCAAAAATCTGATCACACCCTTTACCACTCCTAAAGCCACACTGTTCCTCCCCAATTACGCTGTCCGTACAGTATCTAATCCCTTTGATCAGCACTTTCCCGTACAACTAACCAATCGCACATAACAGACTGATACCTCTCGAGTTGCAGCATTCATTTTTATCTCCTTTGCCCTTATATAGCGGAACAATGCAGGCACTGCGCCACTCAATCGGTACCGCGTCTGCCACAAAACACAAGTCAGTAACCTCACCAACCATTCGACAATCGTTACTCCACCCTTCTTCAGGCACTTGGTCGCAACGCCATCCAAATCATCCAAATCATGGGCTTACCATGCTTTCATCACCTCAACCGCCTCTTGCACCTCTTCCCTGGTAATGTCAGTCACAAGTCTTTCTCCCAAATCTGGCATCCGTGCACCACCATCCACAGCAACAAAGTCAGCTCCTCTGTCATTCTCAACATTCAACAACTGCCATAGAATCGAGAATCGGGGCCCTGAGGGAATTTGTTAACGCACCGATCGTCCCCCACAGGCTCACTTCGAGACCACTAGGGGCAAGACCGCTTTTTATTTCCAACACATCCCGGCAGAAGTATGTACGAAGGATCTCCAGCTCCTCGCTCAGGTCGCTCAGACCCTGCGTTGCTAGGTCCTCAGCACGTCACTGACGGGTATTCTTGCTCGCAACCATGATCCCGTCTTACGGATGGCACGCAAGTTCCCCGCAGTCACTGCGTTGTTTGTATGAGCACTCCACCCCGTTCTAAGTTTCAGGTGACTGTTGAAAACTGCACCGCTCCCCTTCCCGTAAGTGCTAACGCTCTTTCTGCTGCCCTCAGGAGTCACCAAGCACACGGGTGCGAAGCCACGCCTTGGGTCAAAACGCTTCCTGTCCAAAGGCCTCTGATGAAAGGGGTGCCGCGACCCCCTCCTCTTGATTACACAGTCTCGCACCGACAGCACGAGAGCGTTTTCAACCGCCTCGTGTTAGACTTCCTGCTCAAAGCCGTAATCACGGCAGGGCCCAAACAACCAGCTTTCGCATCTCTTATCTTTGCAGTCCCCACGGCCTCGGGAGGGGATCACCTATTGATCGACCTCTCCGATAACTGCGTTTCGAGGCTCCAACCAGCAACGAATACGAGCGTTGCTGAAGTTCCCTCTCTGATTCACCAAGTTGGACACCAAGGACGCTTTCCCACATGTCCTTACTCATCCCAGGTTCCAAGAGTTTCTGGCCGTCAAACTACGAAGTCAAGGGCCCCTTTTTTGACCCTCTCATTCGGCCTCAACCTGGGACCAAAAGTCTTCACAATGATCGCGAAACTATCCTTTCGCTGGCTCCACCAGCAAGGGATAGATGCGGCCTTCTACATCGACGACTGGCTGCTCTAGGCACCGACGGCACATCACTGCCGGCGCATCACCCAGACGACCTGCGAATGTTTCCTCAAGCTCGATTGCCACGTCCACCTGGGGTGTCTATTCTGGAACACACTCAGCAGTTCGACTTCCTGGAGGTAACACTCAATGGAGAGGCCGGGCCCATCGCTCCGACCACACAGCACATCGACCGCCGCAGGGACATGGCCACGGAGATTCTTCCCGGCAGAACTCTCTCGCTTCGACAGCATCAGAGTTCCCTCGGCCTTATGTATGAACGAACACCTTACGCACGTCATGCTCACCACTTCCTCAACGGAGTGGTGCTCGCAGCACGATTCCTGCGCCTATCCAGCAAGAGGAGTCATCTCAACGATCCCTACCGCCGCGCGGTACAGCACTGGCTGGAGCAGCGAGGCTTTCCTTCCCTACCACGTCCCGTTCGTAATGCCTCCACCGAAGCACCTCCTGTGGACGAACGCATCGGGCGACGCGTGGGGATTGTATGCTGCAGCGACCAGCAGTCTTACGGCCGCTGGTCGCCATTGTGATGTATTCTCCATGTTACGTCGAAGAAATCGCCGGTCATCGTACATGCGCGGCGGGCACGAGCTCATTGGCACCACACTACAATCCGCGTGTTGTCAGACAACAGGGCGGAGGGAACAATGGTGAACCACTTGGGCTCCAGCAAAGCCTCGGCGTGGCAGAAGTTCGGAGCACAGCTCCTAAGATCCTTCAGCGCCGTCACCTCTTGCGCTTCTTGCGACCTACCTTCCAGGATCGCAGAGCGTCTGGGCCGGGCCAATCAGCGCTCTCACACCTCCTACCAGTAGAAAAGGAGTGGACGTGAACGCCTCGAGGCCTCGCCTTCCTCTCTGCCCTGCTCGGGACTAGGCAAATAGACCTCTTCGCGCATATGGGAAACAACAACGACTCACCTTTTGCAGCTCTGTTTCATCACCCACGAGCATCTTTCGTGGTTTCCCTTCAATGCGACTGGACTCAGTGAAGGGAAATATATATGCACCTGTTCCCTCCATACACACTGATCCACCAGGTGCCCCACAAGCTAGAGACGTACCGCTACAGCGGCGTCCTCGTGGTGCCCGACCACCCCGACGCACTGTGGTGGCCCAAGGTCGTCGCGTCCTTTAGCGACCTTTCGCCCGCTCTCGACGTGTCTCAAGCGCGTCGAAGGCAGGGAGGTGCCTCTAACATCACGACCCCTCTCGAGTTATCTCTGCTCAAGTTCTTCAAAACAGTGCTCATCATCAAACACAATAGAACGGTCAACACGCACAGGCAGTCCACACAACGCTAATACCCAAAGCTACTAGACTCGTTTCCAAGCGGGGCTACGCGCCACGAAGGTGCAGTCCATCAACCAGTCCACCTCCTTCCCGTTCCTGCACTAAGCCTGCAAATAGAAACAGCTCGTTCCCGTACAGTTTTGGCTTACAGGAAGTCGTTTCATTTGCCTCTATCATGGGTTTAGCGTCACGACCCGCGAGGCGATCTTCAAGGAACTGGCAAAGGCCCAGTTTCACGCAATCCCACCACAAAGACGTTTCGTGCCGTAGTGGAAGCTGGAGCTTGTTCTCGACATGATCGCCTCTCCTCGCTGCACTACTCAAACGACGTCAGTATTGGCGCTCTTTCAGAAGACTGTTGCTCGTCGCTCTCGCAGCAGGAAACAGGGTCTCTGAGATTGCAGCAACGATACGCACGGGACTACATTTCTCCAAGAACTCTCCATCCGCGCTCGTTCTAACCGCTGACAAATTCCAGTATTGAAACCAGACCCTCACACACACGCCACCGCTCATCTCTATCGCCTCACTACTGCCGGAGGTCCGGGCACACAGCCTGGGCTTTGTGACCATACTGAACTCCTACGTAGCACGATGTCCGTCGAACAATTACTGGTTGCTCACCCATCCTACTTCAGGCAAACCACTCAAAACATCATCGGTGGGGCATTACATCTGCTCATTTATCAATGAAGTCACACCGCATACCTTCACTAAAGCCCACGACGCCAAGAAATCTGCCTCATCTCTCGCTTGGACGCGTGGGGTCCCTTTCCAAGACTTCATATCCAATGAGTTTTGGAAGTCGCCCCACGTGTTCGGGCACAAGTACCATTCGCTTTGAGTGTACTATTAGCTTGTAACTTTATCAATTCGGGGAGTTATCGATCGGATCTTTGTTAAGGTAGAGGGGGTAGGCCGTTACTCCAGCAGGGCTGGAGGCGGTAGTAGTATGGTTGGATGCCACAACTTCTGGCGAGTGTTGGGGCCAGGGGTCTCCCTACTTTTTTGGGGCCTCAGGAAATAAATGGTGAAGGCATCTTCCCGAGGCATTCGGGCCCCATTAAAAAAAAGTATTTAGTTGCAGTGGGGAACCCTAACCAGGCTTGAGTTTCACTGACAACCAGGTGGATAGTCCCTCTCGCTTCAATGGTTTGTGACATTACGCTAGCTAATGCCAGAGACTTTGATACATATTATAGGGTACGTGTATAGATTATCTTACCATATCGTTATGAAGTACTCAACGCTACGGCTTTAGGATAAGGATTACGTCGTTGTCCTCCGTATATATTTACTTTATCCGACTCACTGTATGGCAAGGTTACCATATTAGCTATGCTACACATGTTAGATACTTCAATTTTGAGGATTCTAGTGCCACCACCTGGCTGTTCATTCACACTCATACTAGAAGGCAGTATATATTGATGTACATAATTACTATTTAGATGCTCTTACTCAAGGCCCGTTTATTGTCTGGCCGCTATGAGCTAATGTATTGGCTGCCGTAGGCACCAAGCATTACTTCTCTTGCCCTATGATTGCAGTCATTACCACCATTTAAACAAATGTGTTATCATTCCCTTACACGACAAGCGCTTCTTTGGGAATACCCAGTTTGAGATGCAGCTGATCCCTCCAACTTCTGTGTCCTTCTGACATCGGCCAGCTTGCGCTATATGATGGTATTTACTATGCTAAACCATTTGGCTCTTATGAAGTAGAAGAGAAAATAACTTTTGTTATCTCGATTCTCTCGATAAAAAATTATTTCTCTGTGACGTAGTAAGAGCCATATGGGGCCTCTTCCTCCCCCTGCCATCTTAACAATACACTCCTTACGGGAAGCGGCTTCGCCAGCCCTCTTGAATGGTGGAGCTCGGTGGATCTCGCTTATATAGGTAGGGTGGGGCTTGGGGATTTCGGCCGGCCGAGACAGCGGGAGGCGAGAGACGCCGCTGTACCCAGAAGAGATTTAGACTCTCAAGCTCAGGATTGCGGTGGATGGATGATAATTCATTTTATAGATCATTAACACTTCATTTTAGTATTTTATAATTTCTTATTTCTTGGGCTCTATTATTTTTCTGTTTTTTTCATGATGAAAATTTTTGCATTGGTTTTCATTATATATATCGAGGCTGGTTGTGACAAGGTGACCCAGGGAAGGGGGTACTCGGGTGCGCCGGGGTTTGGGGAATCCGGGGGACTCGGTAGACCAGGAGGATTTGGGGGGACCCACTTGGACCCTTTTGGGGCCTTTTTAAGACACTTTTGACACCCTTCGGGACCCTCTTGAAAAACTGTGGGACCCTCTTGAGGCCCCTTTGAATCCTGGAACCTTTGCTCCCCCCTCTCAAATGTACGTTAAACCTACTCTGTATCTACGTTAAACCTACTCTGTATCTACGTTAAACCTACTCTGTATCTACGTTAAACCTATTCTGTATCTATGTTAAACCTACTCTGTATCTATGTTAAATCTACTCTGTATCTATGTTAAACCTACTCGGAACCTACATTAAGACTACTCGGAATCTACTCTAAACATACTCGAAATCTGCGTTGACCCTACTCGTAATCTACGCTGCACCTACTTTGCCAGTCTAGAATCGCCCTACGGGGGAGTCTATATTAACATATCGCGTTTGGGGTGGGTCCGGTAGAAAACTGAAGCAACCACCACCACCACCACTACTACTACTACTACCAAGCGCAGGAGACTCGCCACGCTGTACCTAGCAGACATTTAGCCAAATTTTTGCCTAAAAATTCTGGTACAGTCGAGGAACTAAAAAGTTTGGAAATTCCTGAGTAAGTATCAAAGACACAAAGGTCTAAATCGGTCAAAAACCACGTTCAACGAATGTTATCAAGATTATCTCGTTTATACATCTCTGTAATGTTTTATCTTCAAGATTCTTTTGAATAAGAAGCAGAAGCGCAATGCTAAAGCATATGGCTCATACTACGTTACAGAGAAATAGCTCTTTATCGAGAGAATCGAGATAACAAAAGGTATATTTTAAATGCTTTAGAAAGGCTCTTTTTTTGTTCATACAGAGTTCATGTATTCCTGAATCAATGCCTGGCATGCTAACCCATCATTTTTTAATTAGAATAGGCTGTGTTGTAAACTTTGCTTCTCTTATAAAGTTTTGTTTGCTTAGTAGTTATATTCATGTTTAAGAGAGCCTTTGCTGCGTGTTGTTTAGTATTTATCAGTGACACTATTGAATAAGGTGACGTTTAGTAAACCACTTGCTACCTCGAAACCATTCCCAGTCGGTAAGATTTTGGATTGATTGATACTTTTCCCTTCTATTCCAGCAATGTCAGTGTCTGCCAACTACAAATACACTGTTGTGGAGGATAAGGCTGCTCAAGAGAAGTTTGGAAATGCCAAGGCAATCAGTTCCGACATGTTCTTCCAGGTACTCTAAGCGCTCCGTTGATGCATATGGAATAAAACGGCTTTTTACCAAACAAATGGTTTTAAATCAATATCTAGTTTGCGGCTCAACCGTTTCCTTTGTACAGATACTGACACTTGGCTGAATCCTTCCAGAAAGGGAGTGGCCAACAGCAAGGTGCGTCTCACACTCCTATCATACATGCACACGCTAACAAACTCAGCCCTTTAGCTCTCTATTAACCAAGCTCATCTCTTCCCATCCTGACCCTCTCCCTTTCCAATTTGCGGATCTTTTCCCACCCAAATCATCTCTCTTTGCACATCTCTACCCTCCTTGCTCATTTTCTGAAGTTGGTGTTTCTTCCTCGCTATTCTGATGTCTGTTGTAGGTTTTTCAGGGTGAGATGTGTGTGTATGTGCTGGGACCATATGGCCTCATCACCTTGAAAGTTTTTGTACCTCCTGTGGCACCCGTGCAGAAGTTTGACATTAACTGCCTAGAGGACATATACTTTACGCAGTACAAAATCACTCAGATCTAAAATTTGTGTATGGCCTGAAACAGCACTGGTAACTGGTTCCATGTTCAACGCCAGAAAGACGCTGACTCTAGCGCGCTAGAAGACTGCGTCACCTAAATCTAATCACCTCCGCCCATTTCCCTCCCTATTGCAGGAGAAGGCTGATCCTAACGCCCCCCTCCACTCCAGCCTCACTCGCTTCCAAGGGAGCAACAGCATCTCTTCAGCAGACCTGTTCCCCGACCAGCAGCCTAGCAGACCTGCGGGGCCCTCAATTAACGTGAGTGAACCCCAGCACATGAGCCAGCCTGAGGCTTTTTCCTTCCTTTTGCTCGCCTTGTAGCCGCGGCATTAGAATCTTGCTACCGTATCCACCGCGTGTTGTAGAAGGCGACCAAAAGGGCGCCCCGTAGCCGGTAGTAGAATCGTGCTACCGTAACCCCTGAAAAGGGCGGAGCGAAGGGGCTAGGAATCCCGTTCTCTGTAAAACCCTTCCTCAAAGACGGCAAGACGAGCGTGGGCAGAGAGGCTCACGCCTCTTCGAACCCTATTGTTAGGGTTGCTGAATGAGCGTGGCTGTAGTACAAATGAGGTAAAGAGGAGAGAGATTGGTGAGATGTTTGTGAGGAGGAAGTTTGATGTGTTGGCGCTGAGTGAGACGAAATTGAAAGGTAAGGGCGAATGTGACTTTGTTGTGGTAAGTGAAAGAAAGTCTGGTGTGGAGAAGGTTGGGCACGAGAAGGTGTGGCCCTGATATTGAGTGATCAGTTGGCTCGTTACGCTACCAAATGGAAGGAGGTGTCCTCGAGATTGATGTGGGTGAAAGTTGAGTTGAGCGTCGAAAGATGGGCATTTGTGAGTGCTTACGGACCTGGCAGCGAGAGGAGTGAAGAGGAGAGAGCAATTCTTGACTGACCTGAGTGAGTGTATTGAGAGTTTTGGAGGTCACTTCAATGTAGTTGTACTGGGTGACCTTAATACGAGAGTTGGAGATGTAGTGGTGGAGAAGGTGATAGGAAGGGATGGCGTTCCCGGTAGAAATGACTGTGGAGAAGACCTGATAGGTCTGTTATGGAGCAGGAGTTGGTGGTCGGGAACAGTTTGTTCAAGAAGCGAGACATCCACAAGTACACATGGGCAAGGATGGCCCGTGGGGCAGTGGTGGAGAGAGTACTGATGGATTTTGTGCTGATATTGAAGAGAGTGGTGGAGAAGCTGTTGGATGTGCGAGGGTTGAGTGGGGAGGGTGTAGGATAGTCTGACCATCTGCTGGTGGAAGGTAGATCAAGAGGAGCAGAAGTGGAAGGGCAACAACCGAGTTGGAGAAGAGAAAGAGGTAGCGAAAGGGAGTTGACTGAATGTGAGAAGTAGAACCGAGGAGTTCCAGCAGGCGTTGAGGGAAGAATATAACGTGAAAGGACAAGACCTGAGAGATGTGGAAGAAGAATGAGAGACGTTAAGGTATGCGTTGCTGAGATGTGCAAAGAAGGTGTGTGGTGCGAGCCGTGTGGGTGGGTCAGAAGGAAAGGTTGCGAGTGGTATAACGAGGAGGTCAAACTGGCGGTGGCACGGAAAAGAGGAGCGTTTGAAGAGTGGTTGCAGGTGAAGCTGCAAAGAGAGGAGAAAAGAGGTGAAGCTGGTGGTGAGGAGAGTTAACAGGGACGCTAATGCCAGGTGGGGCAGACGGTTGTGCCAGAATATTGAGGAGAAAAAAAGATGTTCTGGAAGGAGGTGAAGAGGGTGAGAAAGGGAGAGACCGAAAAGGAGGAAGTGGTGAAAGATAAAAACGACCAGTTGTTGTTAGAAAGTGGTGATGTACGGAAGAGGTGGGCCGAGTATTTTGATGAGTTTTCTTATGTCGAGGATGACAAAGAGGCTGACATTGTTACTGTGGGTGGTGGTGCTTGAATGCCAGTTATGGGAGGAAAACTCGTCGCGGACATTACCAGGGAAGAAGTGCAGGAGGCGGTGGAGGTGACAAAAGCAGGGAAAGCCTCTGGCTTGGATGGCGTTGCGACCGAGTGCTCGAAGAAGGGTGGAGTAACGATTGTCGAATGGTTGGTGAGATCACTGAACTTGTGTTTTGTGACAGGCTGGTACCGATTGAGTGGCGCAGTGCCTGCATTGTTTCGCTATATAAGGACAAACAAAATTAAAATGAGTGCTGCAACTCGAGAGGTATCAGTCTGTTATGTGTGGTTGGTAAGTTGTACGGGAGAGTGCTGATCAAAAGGATTAGAGACTGTACGGAGTGCGTAATTGGAGAGGAACAATGTGGCTTTAGGAGTGGTAGAGGGTGTGCCGATCAGATTTTGCAGTGAGACAGGTCTGCGAGAAGTACCTTACCAAAGGAAAAGATGTGTTCTGGGCCTGCATGGATCTGGAAAAAGCATACGACAGGATTGACAAGGAAGCGTTTGTATGGAGTGGACGGACATCTGTTGAAAGCGGTGCAGAGTTTCTATGTTAGCAGCCGAGCATGTGTCAGAGTGGGAAGCGAGCCGAGTGATTGGTTCACAGTGAAAGTGTGACTAAGACAAAGCTGCGTGATGTCTCCCTGGCTGTTCAACCTCTATATGGATGGAGTGGTCAGGGAGGTGAACGCAAGTGTGCTGGGTCGTGGCTTTGAAGTGTTGAAAGCGAATAGGCGGAGTTGTCAGTTGAGCCAGTTGCTATTTGCTGATGATACGGCTCTGCTTGCGGATTCAGATTAGAAGCTATGAAGGCTAATGTCTGAGCTTGGTAGAGTGTGTGAGAGGAGGAAGCTTCGAGTGAACGTGGGTAAGAGTAAAGTAATGAGATGCTCGAGCACTGTCGATGCGAGCAAAATTAGTATCCCCCTAAATGGAGAGCTCTTGGAGGACATTCAGTGTTTAAAATATGTGGGCTCCCATGTGGAGATAGCTGAACTAGTGGAAACTGAAGTGAAGGCGCAAGTGAAGGAGGAGTGTAAAGTGTTGGGTGCACTAAAGAGTGTAATGAGCTTTAGGACGTTGGGGATGGAAGCAAAGAGAGGGCAAGGCTGTATGAGGGTGTTGTTGTCCCAACTGTGCTCTACGGAGCTGAGACTTGGGGGGTGAGAGCAAAGGAGAGAAAAAGGTCGAATGTTTTCGAGAGGAAATGTTGAGGAGCATGACTGAAGTAACGCTGAGAGATCGGATGACCAACGACGTGGTTTGAATCAGAACAGGGATGGTGAAGAAGTTGGAGGACAGAGACGATTCGCGTGTTCTGAGATGGTTCGGGTACGTGGAAAGGATGGATGAAGATAGATAGGTGGTGAAAAGGTTGATGATTGCGAAGGCGAGTGGTCGCAGACCTAGAGGTAGACCGAAGTTTGGGGGGATGAATGGTGTGAAACAGGCGTTGGGGCTCTGGTGGAAATGAGCCCAAGTCAAATCAAATGAATGTGGAGGTGGCGAGAAAGCGTGCAATGAACAGGCGTGAGTGGAGAATGGTTGTGAATGGTTGATTTTGACGCTGCTCTGATGTGCTTTCCCGCCCTTGGCATCCCGTTGTCGGGATGGTCGTCGATGGGGGGGGCCCGGTCATCATGACGCGGCGAGGGTAAACCAGTGAAAACTGTCGGGCCCTGCTGCCGACAAGGGATCCTCGGACTGCACTCATGACCCAGAGTGTATGTTGCGGAGTTACTGGCCGGACCCTTTGTGTGAGTGTGAGGTGCGCCTTGCCGTCGGCCACCCCCCTTTCTGGGGGATGCGGCCTAGTGTCTATTTCTTTATCTGTTGCTAGATGTGGAAATTCTGCTCTCAGTTGGTTAGAAAGCCTTACCGCTCTAATCTAGATCAGTCAAGAAGGGGGCAACATTGAAGATAAAATTTATTAGAACGGATTTGATCAGTAATCCCGACCCTTGATTAACCCTAATTCTATCTCGCACCTCTAGTTCTAACGCCCTCTCGCCCCCCATTCCTGCCTCTAACTCCTTCTTGTCCTCCTGGACTCGATTTTCGATCCTCACACCTTTCCACATGACTTGCCTCCACCTCTGTTTCTAATCTCTTTCCCTCTTCAGACCCCCGACCTGGACGACGTGCGTGAGTCCGTCCGCCACGGTGTCACCAAAGTGGCGGGCCGCCTCAGCAACATGGCCAACAACGTGATGGCCAGCCTGCAGGTACTGGAGTGACCGGCGCGGCCACTCGATTGGGGCTCGGGAAGGCTTGTCAGTGAGCGTTGTTAGAGCGCGTTCACACGAAAGACAGTTGGTAGCTGCAAGGACAGCGTGGTTTCGCGTGGCAGCTTCCGATTGACTGCGTTTTGAACAACCAATCGGATGCTGCTACGTGGCAAAACGTTATCATCGTAAGCACCAACGGTCCCCCGTGTGAAAGATGTTGGGACTGGCCATTAGAAGTTAAGCCTCGTTGTTGCCTGCGGTGGGGGTCAGCGGTTCGTCGGTTTGCTGATACAAATTTCATCGTGATCACGATACATGAGATTTCTCGTTGATGAAACATCGGATTACGGTTTTACGGATTTACTTTCTTTCCTAAGGATCTGGGCAACATCAATGTATATCGACATCAAGTTTGAGTCGCAATCAATCCAAGTTAAAACTGGCCGTGTTTTGAACGATCAGAGCAAAAAATAGGCAAATCTCAAGTATCCTTGAACTATCTACTTGTCTGTGACGGGCCAGTGAACAAAGAAATATGAGTATTGCCAATGCTGAGTGAGTACATTTTTTAATGCTCGGACCTCCATTACGTAGATAATTGATTGCTTGGACAGCTAACCCTACACACTACCATTTATCGGAACGCTCTTCTATAACGGTGTTATGAGGTTATAGTGACGACTTGGTATAGATCTGTATATTTCGATGGTATGTAACCTTTATGCCAAATGTTATGGCGCCATAAGCACGTTTCGGCATTCTTTTTTTCTTCAGGGTTCAGTCTGCTGAGCGTACTACCCCTTACCTTTTCTCTATAGCATTTACTGATAAGCATTTGTTGAAGCCTTCGTTGTGTAGACAGAGCGGTAAGGGGCCTTGTAACGGGTCTGCGTTCAAGTGTTTGAGTATGGATGACTGTGCAGCATCTTAGTCGCGTATCGTCATCCTCTGTCAGACGACGACGATCACTCTTTATTAGATCGTTCCGTTCAATCTTGGATCGACGTGCGACTGTCACGATCGGCTGCGGTGACGTGCGTTACCTGGTGTAAATTTTCATGGAAGTATTTCTCGTGTCTGCTATTTGGTTCCTGAATTGGTATCGATAGACTTCCAAGCATGTTAGACCCAGCTCCACAACTAATTAGGTTTACCTCAATCGGTATCGAGTTTTTTAATTCACTATGTTTCAGAACTTGTACTAAAATCGGAAGTGAATTCATTGATGTTTGAAGAGGTGTGAAGGCTCTGTGTGGAACCCTCACCAGGCACTGGTGCCAGCATCTCGATGACTTATAATTATATTGAGTTCTTTCTAGTAATTACACAGCGGGGACCGCAGTAAAGTCAGTTGCCGTCATCGTTCACCTTTGCATTTGTTAGGTATGAAAGCCCCCCCCCCTAGGCATTTGTTAGGTTCACGGGCAGCACGGAGTCACGGCCCAACCGAGGGGTGAACACCCTTATTTCCCTTCAAACTCCCCTCTTCTTAACCCTTCACTATCTCTCCTTTCCTCCCCATCCTGATTTGCTTAACTTTTATTTACCTCATTTGCATCTAATGTTTAGTTCACATTTTCTTTAACTTGTCTCAGACTCCTTCTTAACAACTTTCCTAATAGTCGTTGCACACAAACACATACACACGGACTCACACGCAGACACGCACACTCAAACATACACATACCGGTTCTAACTATTCACCTTTCAGGTGGCAAATAACAGCCAAGTTGCACTCTTTCTTTCGTGCAACCTTTCTTTACGACTATTTCTTCTTCTTCTTTCCATTCTTGCTGTCATTCGTGAAATTCCCTACACCTAGTGTAAATCTCATGCATGGGATCCCCGTTTTCTGTCTCTTCTTCATCTTCCCCCTCAGCAGGTGTTGGAGTGCGTAGCCCGGCACCTTGAGGACTACTGCGGATCCTTAGGGCTCTGTCATCCGGGGAGTACTGGGACCATATGGCCTCAGCACCTCAGGAGTTCCTGTACCTCCTGTGGCACCCGTACATACCTTAGACGTTCGCCGCGTAAAGCATTTTGACTGTGCGCAGTAGTGAACCTAACTCATATATTAGAAGAAGAATAAAAACAAAGACTGACTTGATGCAGCACTGTTTGCTGGTTTGACATTCGGCGCCAGAAGAACGATGACTCCAGTGCGCTAGAATGCTTCTTCACTCTAATCTAATCTAGGTATGAAAGGATAAGCTCTGAATAAAGAATCACGTGCCCGCTACTCGAAGAATAGAAAATTGGTTACCTGTAGTAGAAGATGATCACTAATTAGGACGGCTGATCTCTTAGTTAGTTTCTTCAAGTGGAGACTTTCACTGCTGCTTACCTGACTGCGCCAAAACCTAGCTTTTAGTTGGATTGTTGTTATTATCACTTTTGATGTTGCGTAGCTACTTGAGGGGTATTCCTCAGACTGTATGCAGCGGTCTCTCTAAGTTCCCGCTCAAGTCAATCTTATCTTGACCTTGACCGAGTGACGGGGTCGCCAAGTTTACGCGTGCTAAATGGGCGTGTCTTTTACGGATTTAATATTTATTTAGATATAAATACATGTTGACAAAATAACAGATTTCAGAATACACAGATGATACGTACCAAGTCTTCGTCAGCGTGAGTTGTTCTGAAGACGACATTTGCTACTTAAGTGAATTTAATATCAACTTATGACTAGGGTTGAGGAGTAAGGACCAACCGATGGACTTAGATTGGAGTACATCCTCTACTCTCCACCTTTCAATATGTCGAGACAGATGCAAACCTTACATTGGATCATTAATTTCAAGAAAAATAAGCAGAGTAAGTCGGATCACCGTTTACATTATCGTGACTATTTACTGTTTCAATTGTAATTTACTAAAAAGCTTGTGGGCAGAAAATGTCCGGCATGGGGTTGTCAATCCATTACTCACACATTGTTTGGCGTACGATGACACCAATTTGAAACTACTGCGAAGTCAGCATGACATATTAACATATGCACACGGGAAAGAAATATTTCAATGAGTCATAATCGATGGGTACAATAAATGAACTGCTTTCTACATGAACAAGATAATTGGAAATTTGAACATGTGAGGCGAGAAAAAAAAATTAAAGCATCTATTAGATGAAACTGATAAAACATAAATAGTTGACACTGTAAATTGCATAGCAGAAGTAAATTAAAACTCAAGAATTTCTGCACGTACAATTTCAAACAGGTTTAATTTTGGTTTACGTTCAAAGGTAGCAATACTTTTTCCCGTCCTAATATCTATGGTAATCGAATTCCAGGTTTTAGCAGCTCTGTATTTTAAAAATAGTTGGGATTGTGTTGACAAGTTTTGGGGAATTTGCAAATCCGTAGTGTTGCGAAGATCGTACATGGGATTATATCTAATGAAAAAACCGTTATCAATGTAAGTTAAATAATTCAAAGCTTTGTACACAAAAACCGCAGCGGGAAAGTTGATGATTTGACACAGCGGGAGATTGTTCCATTGACAAAAGAGAGGCAACGTGTGTTCACGTCTGCTAGCATGTGATAGTGTTCTGATGACACGCTTTTGACTCAGAACGATAGGTCATGAGTTTGTTTTGCAGGAAGACGCATACACGTTTACACAATACGTCAGAAAGGGATGAATAAGGCTATAGTACAAAAGACTTTTAGCAGGAGTCAAGACAATTTTTCAAATTTTGTATAGGATGCCACACAATTTTGAAAATTTTCCGGCAACAAATGAGACGTGATCTTTCCAGTCAAATCTCTGATCTACTATTACACCGAAAAACTTTGTTTTTTCTACAAATGCCACCTGTTGACCGTTCAATTCGATTTGTGTGTTAGGAATGGGTATCATCCTCCTGGAAAATATCATGACCTGCGTCTTTTCGACATTTAGCGTCAGCTTGTTGGATGTGAACCAGTTTGAAATGTGAATCAATTGATTATTTATATTAGTAATAGTATCATTGAGGTTGTTCCCGGTCGAATAAACTCTGTTCTCTGATGGATTTTGTATATTTCTGCTAACCTGGTCACTCTGAGCTGTACCTTTCGTTCCGTTGATTATTCAACTTGATTTAGACTAGTTTTTTTAGAAAGAACGTCTTGCATCTTGCATAAGATTCCATCGAAGTGTAATCGTCCATATCATGAATAATTTCTGACATAATTATGCAAAAACCTTCTTAACAGTAAAATCAGTCAGCTGTTAAAAAAACGCTTGATCTAATCACATAACAGATACTAGAAGATAATGTCTATATCAGACAATACAGAACCATAGTAATAGCCATCACATATGTCGTAAAGTCTCTCATCTGTGTAATTTAAGCAGGGCTCGTTCTGGGTTACTATGTTTTACCAAAAAGAGCCCATAAGTCACTAAAAATTACTATTCCCATTGCAAAGACACCTTTGCTTTTCCTTTCACCAGATATTCAACAGTTAACGTTGACTATTTGAATTTAATTCTGAAAGAATCTGAAAGTTTCTTAGGAGGTAAAATACTAAAATGATTGAACATCTTACAACAATATCGGCTGTTTCGAGTATTTCCAACCATGCTTGAATCTGAACATCCCAAGTTATTTAGTTCATATTCAAATTAAGAGTGTCGAGGGTATGCAGATACACTATTCATCACAATCAAAACACTCTGTCGCTACTGTAGTTGTCGTTTATTATTTGGCCAGTTTTGTTATTTAGGATTCTAATATCTGCTATTCAGGAACTGAATTGCCAGGTAAAATATACCAGTACTGAAAAGGAAATCTTTGAATTTATTCATAAATTTCTAAAACTAGACAACTTGAAATTTAATGATTAAATCTATTATTTTTGTATCCTATGTTACAATGTTAGTTATCTGCAAAGCCTATATATTCCACATTGTAACTATTATTAATGTATACATATATGTCATATGAGATGAAGGTTAAAAATGTAGACAGTGGCGGGAGTCTGACATTCGGTTCACTGTCAGTCAGATTGGCTTGCGGAGGGTCCCGCTGGTGTCTTGATTGAAAGAAAATGTGGGCAAAGTATGTAATATTCTTTATTGTGATTTCCTAACAAAATAACTATATAACAAACTAGAGAAGTAATTTATTCATGTTAATCTGAAATATTCAGTTACTATTCATCTTGCTAGTAGAGAAACAACACATAAAAATGCATTCAGTTTCATTATTCTGCATATTTCCAATCTTATAAGTATCTTTTTGGTCACTATTTTATCACACTAACAACTATTTGGTCACTTTTTATGCTAAATTGTCATTTATAACTTTTTGATGCTCCAGACCAGTACGAACCTTGTTAAAGACGACGGTGACTTAACAACTGTTTCGAGATAGCCGCTTTTATTGTGGTTATTATAATATTCCTCACAACCACTGTCCTATACTTTCAGAATCTCTCAAACAAATCTGTCGTGCAGTGTTACTGGCTATGCCTAGCTGTTGGCACTCCTTAGTGCCTACAGGCAGACCGGTTTGAGTGTTCGTTTTCCCGAGTGAATTTTGTTTTACCTAATGTGTCTTCTCCCTGCACCATTAGTATGACTAAGATAATCAATGCACTCGAAAGCAATTTTAAGATAATCAATGCACTTGAAAGCAATTTTGAGATCTAATGCAGTATGCTTATACATGTTATCAGGTAGACGAGTTGGACCGTTCATTCCTCACTGCAGTATGCTTGTACATGTTATCAGGTAGACGAGTTGAACCGTTCATTCCTCACTGCAGTACGCTTGTACATGTTATAAGGTAGACGAGTTGAACCTTTCATTCCTCACTGCAGTATGCTTATACATGTTATAAGGTAGACGAGTTGGACCGTTCATTCCTCACTGCAGTACGCTTAAACATGTTATCAGGTAGACGAGTTGGACCGTTCATTCCTCACTGCAGTACGCTTATACATGTTATCAGGTAGACGAGTTGGATCGTTCATTCCTCCCTCCGCGCCGCCGTGAAAGCATTTTATTACGTTATTGACTGATCGTAGCTGCCATGAAACGATTCAAATAGTATAAAATAGTTCCAATTCAATCACACCTATAGATATTTAGAAACCAAATTAATTTTCTTTTAATGGATCACACCGCAAGATATTTGAAGAACATTTTAATAATCTCTTCTTCGAATGTTCCTTAAGATAATTTAGAAAGCAAATTATTATACTTAATTTCAGATCACATAACACGATGAGTGAAACATGTAGCTTCATTACCTTAAATACAGATCACATATCCAAGTATATAATAAGATGGATGAAAATCTAACTATATCTGTTTTAACGCAGTCACATAATTAGATGAATGAAAGATGCAGCTTCATTACCTTTAATGCGGATCAATTAATAAGATCACTGAGATTTAGCTATATCCACTTCTAAAGTCACGTAATGTAAACGAAACATCTTGCTATATTAGCTCTAATTAGTTAGGTTTAATACAGATCAAATAACAAGATAACTAAAACCTCCATATATATTGACTTTAATTCGTTTCGAGGGTGCAATTCGATCACTCTGATATGTTTGATGCCCTGTAATGATGAAACATTGTGTTGCAGTTCATTCACTCTGATATGTTTGATGCCCTGTAATGATGAAACATTGTGTTTCAGTTCATTCACTCCAATATGTTTGATGCCCTGTAATGATGAAACATTTTGTTGCGGTTCATTCACTCCGATATGTTTGATGCTCTGTAATGATGAAACATTGTGTTGCAGTTCATTCATTCCGATATGTTTGATGCTCTGTAATGATGAAACATTGTGTTGCAGTTCATTCATTCTGATTTGTTTGATGCCCTGTAATGATGAAACATTGTGTTTCAGTTCATTCACTCCAATATGTTTGATGCCCTGTAATGATGAAACATTGTGTTGCAGTTCATTCACTCAGATATGTTTGATGCTCTGTAATGATGAAACATTTTGTTGCGGTTCATTCACTCCGATATGTTTGATGCTCTGTAATGATGAAACATTGTGTTGCAGTTCATTCACTCCGATATGTTTGATGCTCTGTAATGATGAAACA
>SDVV010005016.1:0-19596 GCA_016164225.1 Gammarus roeselii | reverse complement strand
ATCTTTGGGCAATAACATCGTATCATCTTTGGGATACAACATCATATCATCTTTGGAATACAACATCGTATCATCTTTACATGACACCTGTGGCAGGAGACCCCGCGTGACTACAAGGTCAGCATTGAACCAGCCGAAACATTGACTTGGGTGCTTGATAAACGCGACTTATTACATCAAATGTGAGAAAATTGTTGACCACCCACAGCGTACACGTGCTTGTCAGTACGAGCACAAGTCATAAACCTTGCGAGAGACGTCTGGTGGCCAGAACACTTGGGTGGAATGTTCAAATAGTGTGATATTTATTTGACACGGAACGGTTTAGGGCGCCGCTAGTTTACTGCTTTACTATTGAAATGAATTGAGAAGTATGTTGAACATAGAGTAACTCAAATATATTTCATTTAGAGTACATGCTGTTCAGCATGGAACTTTTATCTGTAAACAATTGCCTCTAGTGAAATGAGCCTTTCTGGATTTCTTCTAATCAACAACATCGATAATCTGTACATTGCATTGGATCCATCCAGGGAAGGCGTGAAGAAAAAGATGTAACTACTGCTCAAGAGAACACATCATTAGAATGGAGCCCCGCCGCATCTCGTTCATGGAGTGACTGCTATAAACGGACGAAAGACACTAATAGGTCTCTCGGTACATCGTACTCGTAGTTCGTAGGTAACATTATGAAATGTTCTTGAAAGGTCTTGGTACTATTTATTCTGATAAATAGGATCAGAATAATACATTTATGATGTAGTATAACTAGAAGTGGAACAACTAAATCAATCCCTCCTTCTTGTTATCAACGTACCAATTATGAAGGCATAAATGACTCTAAAAATTAACACCAAATTAAACTTAACTACGTACTCCTTGTGCCCGCAGTCGCCCTAAATCCTGCGTGCGCCTTCGATGGTCCCCGTTCTTTTCAAGTTTCAATTTGTCAGGGCGTCCAATCGTGCCCGCTTTTCTCACTTGGTCCGCCCGTCCTCTGTTGGGCGCGCTCGCCGTGTCTAAATGCATTAGCACCTTGTTTGTTCGGGCCGGTCCTTGGCTGCTGAGGGCAGTCCTGGTCGTGGCTCGGTTTCAGGGGCAGCTGAACGCTTAGCTCACGAGCTCATCATTAACCAAGTATTGGATCGGCCGTGCATGTGTGAGAGTGGGACCATGACAGGGCCAGCGTGGGGGGGGGGGTGAGGTTGCTACCACAACAATTGTCATAGGAATGTTGCTACCACAGAAATTGATCCAGGGCTGTTCCAACCACAGCGATTGCAGAGGGTTTTTGCTACTACAGAATTGCTTGAGGGCTGTTGCTACCTCAGAAAGTTGCTATAAGAACGTTGCTACTACAGCAATTACTTGCTACTACAGCAAATACTTGCTACTACAGCAATTAGTGCTGTTACAACCACAGCAATTGTCAAAGGGCTGTAGTACACCTCATCAATTTCCTGAGGGATGTTGCAACAACAGCAATTGCCAGAGGGCTGTAGTACACCTCATCAATTTCCTGAGGGATGTTGCAGCATCAGCAATTACTTGAGTGCTGTTGCAACCACAGCAATTGCCAGAGGGCTGTAGTACACCTCATCAATTTCCTGAGGGATGTTGCAGCATCAGCAATTACTTGAGTGCTGTTGCAACCACAGCAATTGTCAGAGGGCTGTAGTACACCTCATCAATTTCCTGAGGGATGTTGCAGCATCAGCAATTACTTGAGTGCTGTTGCAACCACAGCAATTGCCAGAGGGCTGTAGTACACCTCATCAATTTCCTGAGGGATGTTGCAACAACAGTAATTGCCAGAGGGCTGTTGTTATCTCATCCGTCAAATTGAGGGCTGTTGGAACCAAAGAAAATGCCTGAAGGCTGATGCAACCTCATCAATTGTTTGAGGGCGGTTGCAGGCAATGTAAATTACTGGGCTACACAACAATTGCTTGAGGGATGTTGATAACACAGCAATTGATTAAGGTCTGTAGGAGGGCTTTTGCTACCACACCAATCGTCTGAGGGCTGCGCGTGAGGGCTATTGCTACAACGACAATTGTTTGATGGCTGTGCGTGGGAGCCGTTGCTGCCACAGCAATTGCATGAGGGCTGTATGTTGAAAATGTCAAATACTGGGACAATTTCAACAGATCCAAAAACAGATCCATCATTATTAATACGAGTACCTCCCGACCAGTAAAAAATAAAGTGTTAATGCCAGAAGGTGTTATTTTCCTCCGAACTTCAGTAAACCAACATACAGGTCGCCGTCACCTGTCTCGTCCTGTAAACCAACATACAGGTCGCAGTCCCCTGTCTCCTCCTGTAAACCAACATACAGGCTGCAGTCACCTGTCTCCTCCTGTTAACCAACATAAAGGTTGCAGTCATATGTCTCCTCCTGTAAACAAACATACAGGTCGCAGTCATGTCTCCTCCTCGAAACCAACATACAGGTCGCAGTTGTCTCCTCCAGTAAACCAACATACAGATCGCAGTTATGTTCTCTCCTGTAAACCAACCTACATGTCGCAGTTGTCTCCTCCTGTAAACCAACATACAGGCTGCAGTCACCTGTCTCCTCCTGTAAGCCAACATACAGGTCGCAGTCATCTGTCTCCTCCTGTAAGCCAACATACAGGCTGCAGTCACCTGTCTCCTCCTGTAAGCCAACATACAGGTTGCAGTCATCTGTCTCCTCCTGTAAACCAACATACAGGTCGCAGTCACCTGTCTCCTCCTGTAAACCAACATACAGGTCGCAGTCACCTGTCTCCTCCTGTAAACTAACATACAGGTCGCAGTTACCTGTCTCCTCCTCTTAACCAACAAACAGATTGCAGTAACCTGTCTCCTACAGTAAACCAACATACAGGTCGCAGTCACCTGTCTCCTCCTGTAAACCAACATACAGGTCACAGTTATGTCTCCTCCTGTAAACCAACTAACAGGTAGCAGTTGTGTCTCCTCCTGTAAACCAACATACAGGTCGCAGTTGTGTCTCCTCCAGTAAACCAACATACAGGTCGCAGTTATGTCTCCTCCTGTAAACCAACATACAGGTCGCAGTTATGTCTCCTCCTGTGAACCAACATACAGGTCGCAGTCACCAGTCTCCTCCTGTAAACCAACATACAGGCTGCAGTCACCTGTCTCCTCCTGTAAGCCAACATACAGGTCGCAGTCATCTGTCTCCTCCTGTAAACCAACATACAGGCTGCAGTCACCTGTCTCCTCCTGTGAGCCAACATACAGGTTGTAGTCATCTGTCTCCTCCTGTAAACCAACAAACAGGTTGCAGTCACCTGTCTCCTCCTGTAAACCAACATACAGGTCGCAGTCACCTGTCTCCTCCTGTAAACCAACATACAGGTCGCAGTCATCTGTCTCCTCCTGTAAACCAACATACAGGTTGCAGTCATCTGTCTCCTCCTGTAAAGCAACATACAGGTCGCAGTCATTTGTCTCCTCCTGTAAACCAACATACAGGTTGCAGTCATCTGTCTCCTCCTGTAAAGCAACATACAGGTCGCAGTCATCTGTCTCCTTCTGTAAACCAACATACAGGTCGCAGTCATCTGTCTCCTCCTGTAAACCAACATACAGGTTGCAGTCATCTGTCTCCTCCTGTAAAGCAACATACAGGTCGCAGTCACCTGTCTCCTCCTGTAAACCAACATACAGGTCGCAGTCATCTGTCTCCTCCTGTAAACGAACATGCAGGTTGCAGTCATCTGTCTCCTCCTGTAAAGCAACATACAGGTCGCAGTCATCTGTCTCCTCCTGTAAACCAACATACAGGTCGCAGTCATCTGTCTCCTCCTGTAAAGCAACATACAGGTCGCAGTCACCTGTCTCCTCGATCTCACATGAACGGAATCGTCGTCTTAAGAGCAGACTTTCAACATGTAAGGCCTGACGATGACCGCGATGCCACTGCCATTGCCCCTTAAAGCGGCTGCCACGGAAAGCTCATTAGAATGGTCCCTTGAGGAGCCGCTGAATAGCGGGGTGGGGGTCCTGAGCACCCGTCAATGAAGGATTCAAGCCGTGCATCGTGGGCCGCGTGCACTCAAGCAAGGAAGACGGAGCAGTTAGTACCCCCGTGAGACGACAATATTGCGAGTGATGGCTGCAAAAAACACACCGATCGCTGACTGATATAATTTAAGATAAGCCCTGGGTCGGGCATACAAGAATGGTTCCAGTGATTACGATTGAAAGGCTTGCAGCCCGAAAGAGTGAAATGCATTTATAATCGTAAGACTGTTGAGTCCTGCAGTCTAGGGAGTGACATGGTACCCATTAAACTAAGACGTGATGAGTTTTCTGCGGCTAAATTTTGCGCAATAAGAGTTCTGAAGGGAAAATCATTTACGAAAAGCAAATGGCAGTTGAAAACATCGTTTCCAGTCTATATATTTAAAAATAAAGCTTTCGAGTGCTCTCAGCTACTCATTTTCAGTACCTAAAACAAATACAGAACAGAACCCGTATGAATACAGTAAATTTTAACAAATCTGCACAATGAAATCCTGTCCAAGACCCTAACCAAAAACACTCAAACGGGTAGATGATGCCAAGTCATTTAATCTCGACCTTGTTTGGTGAATCAAAATGCTCTCCAGAATTTTAACATTCTGTTGGCTATGGAACCTGTAATTGTGAAACTACTTTGAACTATTGGGTGACCGCGGCTAATGGCGTGGTCTCTAATTTTACTATTGCTCGGAGTGAGTGCAGGTCTACCAGTACGGACGGACACTCCCTTGTGCTCAGCAATGCTGGTCTCTAGGTATACTTTTAGAAAATATTTTTATTCACCAATCTAGGCCGACCTCTAATGACATGGCATCATTTACCCGTCAGAGAGTTTTAGGTTACGTTCTTGGACAATATTTTATATTGCATATTTGTTTAAATTTACTGTATATTATTCGGTTTTTGTCATGCATTTGTTTCAAGTACTGATGATGAGTATATAGAGTATGCACTCGAAAGATTTTCTTTCAAATATATCGACTGAAAACTTGATATTAACTATCGCTTTACTTTTTTTTTAGAATTAGGATAACATTTCCCAGACATAAGTCATAAACGAATGCCGTAGGAAAAGATGCATCTTATTGCATATAAATATCATTACAGTGCCTCTATAGTGGTTACATAATTTATCACGAGGCAGCCTACACTTAATTCACCAAAAACATGGGGGCGCCAATGAAGGATGTTTGGCTAAACTGTGTGGTGAAATACTATTATGTTTGTTGTGATTGTCGTGGCCTGCAGTACTTTCTTTATAATGTGTTAGTTGTACTTGTCGTGACCTGCAGTACTATCTTAATATTGCGTTAGTTGTGATTGTCGTGGCCTGCAGTACTTTCTTTGTATTGTGTTAGTAATGCTTGTCGTGACCTGCAGTACTTTCTTAATATTGTGTTAGTTGTGCTTGTCGTGGCCTGCAGTACTTTCTTTATATTGTGTTAGTTGTGCTGGTCGTTGCCTGCAGTGCTTTCTTTATAGTGTTAGTTGTGTTTGTCGAGACCTGCAGTACTTTCTTTATATTGTGTCAGCTGTGCTTGTCGTGACTTGCAGTACTTTCTTAATATTGTGTTAGTTGTGCTGGTCGTTGCCTGCAGTACTTTCTTTATAGTGTTAGTTGTGTTTGTCGAGACCTGCAGTACTTTCTTTATATTGTGTCAGCTGTGCTTGTCGTGACTTGCAGTACTTTCTTAATATTGTGTTAGTTGTGCTGGTCGTTGCCTGCAGTACTTTCTTTATAGTGTTAGTTGTGTTTGTCGTGACCTGCAGTACTTTCTTTACATTGTGTCAGCTGTGCTTGTCGTGACTTGCAGTACTTTCTTAATATTGTGTTAGTTGTGCTGGTCGTTGCCTGCAGTACTTTCTTTATAGTGTTAGTTGTGTTTGTCGAGACCTGCAGTACTTTCTTTACATTGTGTCAGCTGTGCTTGTCGTGACTTGCAGTACTTTCTTAATATTGTGTTAGTTGTGCTGGTCGTTGCCTGCAGTACTTTCTTTATAGTGTTAGTTGTGTTTGTCGAGACCTGCAGTACTTTCTTTACATTGTGTCAGCTGTGCTTGTCGTGACTTGCAGTACTATCTTAATCGAACCCATACCAATGAATATGCAGTAACAAATCAGACCTCTAAAACTCGAATGCCATACATGAAATACACTGATATTCAAATTGTTATCACAGAGCGGATTAGCCTGTCATGTTCAAACTTGTAGTTTACTATGACTCAAAAATCATCATCAGGACGAGTTAACTGAAGGGTTTTGATATCAAGATTACCCGAAAAATACCAGAATGAACCCAAACATTTTTTTTATCCTCCAAGCAATATTCCAGCAAGTGTATTCATTCATTAGCTGCAATTCAATGACGGTATCTATGTAAAATTAAAATAGTTTCTGAGGAAGAAACTTTTCTGACTGACAAGCCCACTACTTTTTGTTCCACAGAGCACACTACTCTTCTGTTCACAAGACATACTACTCTTCGGTTCACACAGCACATTACTCTTCTGTTCACACATCACACTACTCTTCTGTACACACATCACACTACTCTTCGGTTCACACAACACTAGTACTACTCTTCGGTTCACACAGCACACTACTCTTCGGTTCACACAGCACACTACTCTTTGTTCCACAAAGTACACTACTCTTCTGTTCACACAGCACACCACTCTTCTGTTCACACAACACATTACTCTTCTGTTCACACAGCACACTACTCTTCTGTACACACAGCACACTACTCTTCGGTTCACACAGCACACTACTCTTTGGTTCACACAGCACACTACTCTTTGGTTCACACAGCACACTACTTTTTGGTTCACACAGCGCACTACTCATCTTTTCACACAGCACACAACTCTTCGGTTCACACAGAACACTACTCTTCGGTTCACACAGCACACTACTCTTTGGTTCACACAGAACACTACTCTTTGGTTCACACAGAACACTACTCTGCGGTTCACACAGAACACTGCTCTTCGCTTCACACAGAACACTACTCTTCTGTTCACACAGCACACTGCTCTTCGGTTCACACAGCACACTACTCTTCGGTTCACAAAGCACACTACTCTTCGGTTCACACAGAAACCTACTCTTCGGTTTATACGGCACACCACTCTTCTGTTCACACAGCACACTACTTCACTACTACACAACACTAATGATACACGTCTGGTAAGAATACACATCTGGCAATAATTGACCTCTGGCAATAATACACCTCAGGCAATAATACACCTCAGGCAATAATACACCGCAGACAATAATACACCTTTGACATTAATACACCTCTGGCAACACTACACCTCTGGTAATAATACACGTGTGGCAATAATACATCTCTGGCAACAATACACCTCTAGCAACAACACACCTCTGACAATATATCATTTCCTCAGTTGTTGGACAATTATCGATGATCGTTTCCAATAATGATCCAATAACTTATCAAAACATAACTTTAAATAGCAACAGTCCAAACCCCATTACTGAACCAGCTCGCTGGCCGAGAGGGTAGCGTGTCGGGCTCTCCTCACAACATACGTCCATTGGGAGCTGGAGGTTGTAGGTTCGCGCCTACCTGACCCCGAGTGAGACATTCTGGCCGGTCTCTTGAATGGTTAGAGGCAACCCCATAAACGCCGTGCGAAAAATAAGCTATCAGGTGGCAGCTACGCTGCACCCCTTATGTAAGCGAAAAATCTCCACGTTACAAAGTACAAAAAATTACGAATTACATTCCTTGTAGCTGATCATAGATGCAATCAAGATAAATAAAGTAACCATTTTTTTTAAACGTGAAACTCTGGTGATCATTATCTTTGTTATAGAAATTTCGAGTTACTGCGATCAAGCTTTGATGCTTTCAATTTATTGCATGTATTGTTCCATAAAATAACTGTAGAAGTGAAAATATCCCACAAGCTTCCAAAATATCCCTCACCATGCCTGAATTAATACAATATCTAGCATGCCATTACAGTTCCACATTATATCGCATGCCGTACAAATAATCAGGTACAATTATATTAGTGATACTCAAACACACACACACACTTGCACACACAAACAAATAAACAAGATTTGTCCTCATAGGAGTTAACTCGAGCTGCGTCTCTGCTGGCATGACCTGTTCATAGAATCAGCCAACAGGCACTTACAAGCCAATAAAAGATTGTGTCCGTCAGAGATATTCTAGGGGATGATCCCCTCAAAAATATTTCCAAGTGTCGAGGAGGTGTCATTAGTGTTGCCAACAATGCCTTTCAGAGCCGTCTCGCCAATGAGGTCGGGGAACAACTCTGGCGACTTTTCCTGTTTGGGGGGCAGTTTTGTCTCGCGCAAGGCTAAGCCCTCGGTCACGCGCGCCCTCTCGCGGTGGTCATGTTTAAAGCAGTCGTGTGTGTACAGGAACCTTGGGATGAAGTATTATTAAGACTTTGACTCCTGTTCACGCTGATTTTTTTATGAGCATTTTGATTTAAGTCTTGATGAAAATCTATGACATCTAATGCAAATAAAGTGGAGGCTTCTTCACAGCTAAAAATAATTTGGTTACCATACGTGAAGGCAACATGAACGTCGTACAACTTTGCATACACCACCATTTGCTAACAGCTACATTCGATACCGCTCACTTATCTAAGCGTTAACTTATTAATCCTCACGGCAATTTACAGACACACGGATCACATACCATTGTTTTGATGTTCTGTAACTTGTGCATTCTTTTCTGTTTCATCACAGTTCGACTGCGATCCATTTGTTGTGAGACAGATTACCTTGGTGCCAACTTCGTTACCCTCTAACTTAGGGACCGTCTTCGGGCGTTGCTTCAGGCGGGGATTCCGCTGGCTGCATTTCCCGATAGTTCTCTGGAACTAAACTCTCTCTGTTTCTAGGTTGGACCAGTCTAAATAAAATTTTTAGGTTGCGTTGGGTTATATTAGTCCAGGTTTGATTCAATTAAAAGACGAAGAAGACGTCGAGTGATCTTCAGACGGCGAATTTAGCGCTTTCGTCAAGGCTTACTGAACTAGTTGAGACGCATTAGTAGTGATCTCTGGCATACATTAGCACACATGGCTACTAGCTGTTACGACAATAGTGATTACATCAGTAGTTACGTAAACAATTGTAACTTTAAAATACGCAACACTAAGAGTTCACCTGAATTATGTTTGTCCCATGTTACAGAAGACCTATCGGGAGAGAGCTGGCATCGGGAGAGAGCTGGCCAATAGTTCGCCCCTCTGGGTACATTATTGGACCCTGACTCGAATCGAATTGCTCTTGTGCTCAGAGTGGGTGCGTCGGTGTGTTATCCGCAGCTCTGCCGCTGCGGTCAGCGTATGGATGAGTCCGGCACTCACGCGCTCTTGTGCCTTTACAGCGGAGGTCGTCATCCCACACGTTTGGCTCTGAATGACATAATTGAACGAGCGCTACGCAAAGTCGGCCTTGCTACGACCCGTGAGCCAGGCATCGATCGAGGCGATGGTAAGCAACCTGACGGCGTTATGGTCTTCCCCTTCTTTTGAGGGAAAATCCTTTGTTGGGATTGCACCTGCGTAGATACCTTTGCAACTAGTCACTTGCCTGGCATTTGTTTAGAGGCTAGCAGGGCTGCCAACGCAGCAGAGAACAAAAATAAATAAGTATCAATCTCTTCGTGACCGCTACCTTTTTGAGCCCTTGGATCAGCCTCCTGATCCACGACATCGGCCGACGGTTATCTGCCGCCTCCGGGGACCCTCGCGAGACGTTCTGGCTGAAGCAGAGGCTAGGACTGGCAGTGCAACGAGGCAACGCTTTGAGTGTACAATTAGCTTGTAAGCCTATCAATTCTGGGAGTTATAGATCGGATCTTTGTTAAGTTTGAGGGGGTAGGCCGTTACTCCAGCAGGGCTGGATGCGGTAGTAGTATGGTTGGATGCCACAACTTCTGGCGAGCGTTGGGGCCAGGAGTCCCCCTACTTTTTGGGGGCCTCAGAAAATAAATGGTGGAGGTATCTTCCCGGGCCTTCGGGCTCCATGAAAAAAAAGTAAGCAAATACGACATTAGCGGTTTCGTGTGTAGCTGTGGGAAATAGTAGCTTATAAGATAGCGACCCCAATTAAGAGACTTATTTATCATGTACGGAATGAATATATAAATGCATGAATCAGCTCAATTCAAGTGATGGTCCAAGGAACGGTTAATAACCACCTTATCTAATACGTTCAATTGAACAGTGGGACTAAAATTTTGCAATGATTTTGTCGCCAGTTTAGAGTTACCTAAAAATGAATTATTACAGGTGTTAAGATTTTGAATCGCAATCAGTCATTTGTCGTAATAAATATTATGAGATGATTGAACGTTTTATGATAACTGCAAGCGATCGGCAATGTTGTTGCAATGTTATGTTTGCAGAACCTAATGAATATTAGAGGATATTATGAATGCTATACGGATATTATCATGAACTAATATTCGAGGAACGTTAGCGGTGGTTACATTACTGTCCGCCTACGTTAATCCATGTGTATGAGTAGGCATCCATTTCAACATTTGAAATGAATGTCTTGATATACTTCAAAAAGTCACGAGTTTTAACGTAGGATGCCATGGATTCTCTTATTCGTGCCCACAGTGAAGCAGCACACTACATAATTCATGGAAATCAACGTAAACACGTTCTGTCTGTTATGCGATTCATGCTGAAAAACATTGGTGGTTCATGATCTCAAGCGATAAATCTCGACCCATTCCAGAGAAACACATGAAAACCGTGCTCCGAAACAGACATTCAAACTATAAAAATATCACAGAAGTCCCCGAACACACTCCCAAGTTACATCTCATTGTTGTGCTTGACGATTTTTGATACTCATTTTTCGGTTAATCATTTGAATCAATCATATAATCAATGAAAAATATATTTCGTGTTTATTCTGTGTTATTACGTTCATTGATAATATTCATACTACGGATGGCATTTGTCATATTGGACAGCAATCAAAGGTAAAAATAACCACATGCAATGTGTTATCCTATCAATAATGCTTCCTAACGTGTGGTCGTATTCCCTGATGAAAATAATGGATGCTTCTGTTATTGACGACCAACGTTTGGTTGACGATCAGCTAATGATATTCCACCCTGTTAGGGTGGAATATCCCCTGTTAGGGTGGAATATCATTGGCTGATCGGCAACCAATCGTATTGATTGAATAACACATTGCATGTGGTTGTTGTACCTTTGATTGCTGTCCAATATGACAAATGCCATCCGTAGTATGGATATTATCAATGAATGCAATAACACAGAATAAACACGAAATATCCAAATGCTCGGCCACGTAGGACTTAATTTACTTTATTTTGTGGCCGTCAATCAAAACGCAACTGGCGACCAAGAGCAGTCTGGCAAAACAGTCCATCATCGTCAATCGCTTACGGAGTAACAAACAATTTTATCCACGTGAAATCAAACTTTATAGGAATTTGTATAATTACTTTATTGGTATCCGAAAATGAGGCACTATATTTATTTATAGATCAAGGCCTAGTAAGGTACTCATCGAAAAAAATATCAGATAAATTAAGATCTCTTTCAAAAAACAAAAAAACAAAAAAAAATTTTACAGTTATGCTACCGTTAAAAGATTAATGGGTTGATGCGGGGTTCAAATGTTGGTTACCAGGCGCTTATTCTGAACATCGCATCAAAGAAGAATTCACGAAAAGATGTAAAATAATCATTGTAGAATAATACTAATAGACGTATATAATGAACCAAGAAATGCTCACCCTCAAACGATATGAAAACTTACACGCCAATGAAGGAAACAACAACACGATAATAGTGATGAAACGAGCTCGATCAAAATGATAAGAGATAATATAAAAGTGTCACAAATGCTGATTGGAAATGGCAAGAGTGTGGTTAGAGTGTATAAAAACACAGATAATTTAAAGAAAGTTATTAAGTTGATATCAAAAGCACGACAAAAGTAGAGAAAACACGATTGATGTTTATCTTTTATTAATGTTGAAAGAGGATGTTAGACATGATAGTCACTGAGCAATAATCGGTATGGAGAGAGGACTTATACATTAAAACAATCAACAATCGATGGGATCCATTGAATTGCCCTCTTTATTAGTGTGGTTAATAGAGATAAACCAGTTTGGTGAGATGGAAGTTCACCAGAAACTGGGCACAACGACGAGGGGAGTCTTATCTCTGTGTGATAACATTCCTATGCGACGATCATGGATCTTCAGTTTATCACGGTTAGATTTTGAACTTATGCTCTGATTTTGAACTTTTTATATGATATTTAAGTTAGACTATGAATCTATTAGAATTTGGTTGATAGGGAATCAAAAATCCTTGGTCGTAAATGGTCAAATTTTGTGGATGCTCTATCAAAATTCAGGCATTACATAGCACGACAAAAGTGATAAGTCGTGCTATGGAGATATTACATAGCACTACAAATGTGGGTAGTCCTGTAATCCAGACATTACGCACCACGACAAATGTGTTTAGTCCTGTAATCCAGACAATACACAGCACGACAAATGTGGTTAGTCCTGTAATCCAGACAATACACAGCACGACAAAAAATTAATGTGGTAAGTCCTGTAATCCAAACATTACACAGCAAGACAAAAGAATTAATGTGGTAAGTCCTGTAATCCAAACATTACACAGCAAGACAAAAAAATTAATGTGGGAAGTCCTGTAATCCAAACATTACACAGCAAGACAAAAGAATTAATGTGATAAGTCCTGTAATCCAAACATTACACAGCACGACAAAATAATTAATGTGGTAAGTCCTGTAATCCTAACATTACACAGCACAACAAAAGAATTAATGTGGTTGGTCTTGTAATCCAGACATTACACAGCACGACAAATGTGGTTAGTCCTGTAATCCAGACCAATACACAGCACGACAAAAGTGGTTAGTCCTGTAATCCAGACAATACACAGCACGACAAAATAATTAATTTGGTAAGTCCTGTAATCCAGACAATACACAGCACGACAAAATAATTAATGTGGTAAGTCCTGTAATCCAGACATTACATAGCACGACAAATATGGTAAGTCCTGTTAACTTAAATTTGATTGAGAACACTTCATGTTGGATCAATTTTTCCTGGTTATTTGTATGTACGATTAATTTAAACGAATAGTACGTGGGGCTTGTTAGAACCAGTTGCAGGAGAACATATGTTCAAAATCACTCAGTATCCATGAAATAACCACGAGCTGTGTCGTATCGATTATGTTTGAATATATTTATGGGCAAATGTATTTTCAATTGGTGGTCTATCCGAATGTGTTTACGGGAACAACAACATAATAGATGTCGCCCGAAGTTGTACAAGAGCACGTTCAGATATCGTTCCGTCACAGTTGTTTTTTGAGCACGTGTTTGTTTTTAATAGCCTCTCTTTTATTTGCTGAACAACTAGACCTACGAAACAGGCTTTTCAATGACAGCCTTTTCACCTGCTGCAAATAGTTTGAGTCCCCTTAATCCAGCCAATTTGCAGGTGTGTGCGTGTGCAATGGTATGTGTGTAATAACGTACACTTGGCCAGGCCTCACCCTTTCATTTGATATGTAGCGTTATTGGTCTATGCGGTTAATATGGTCATCGAAAACGCTTCACTGGAATTCTCGTTCAATGTTCTTACGTCCGTCGTAGGCTTACATTCGTTGCGTGTCAAGTATTTGTTATTCAATTCAAACGAAATATTGAGACTATCAGCCGCACAAAAATACTAAGTTAATAGGCTGTAGAAAATATTTCATTTAAAGAACAGTCATTACATCAGTGCCACTGCAGGCCAAAAGTTATTATGTTTTGAATCTCGACGCAGTTTTTGTGGTGTATCTCTTCTCCTGGCGACCGTCCAGAGATGGTTCCAGCGGTCCAGAACGTAAATCAAGCCTGTCGTAAATTGCTGAGATAGCATCACATTTGAACCCCCCAATAATTGTACTACTACCTGGCTCTTTGAAATCATCATTAATAATTGTCAGCCTTTCAATTCCTTCCTTTGATGTTTTCTTATGTATCTTTCCAAATGATTATATACTTTAGTAAGGAATCATGCAGAACTATAGTGTCACAATGCATTGTCAATCTTGACCAATTAACTTCCAATCATAAACACATCGTATTCCTCATTCAACGTAATGTCCGACCCATTTTTCCTCCGTCTCGTCAAACAAATAGTTACCCCGAAATTTATCCTGATGTTCCATACTGTTAGTCAGTCCACTCTTCAGTTTAATTTTGTTTTTTCCGAGCGAAAACCGATGCAGCTTCCGAAGGCACTCGACATCGCACGGGCCCTAATTATAGGCGCTAGGCCATTAACACGGAAATACGACGCACTTCTTCGCTTCTTTCGACAGGTTAATTAGCTCAAGCTGATGATATAGATTAATAAGGACGGTAGAATGCCTTAAATTCAGTCGACGCTAGGGCAGCTCTACTTGTTTTATCAGCAATCTGTTCTGCTAGGGGAGAATTTGTTGACATCAAGAATCCGGTGTTCGTATGCAAATTAGACTGGAAATGGGTATTTTATAACTAAATTTGTAAAGAATTACTATTTGATATTTTATCGCAAAATCTATTTGGATGAACAAGTTGGTTCATCCAACTGTTTTTGAATTCAAATTGAACAAAATATAATGTGCGAATGTTTCGTACAATTTACCTTTGACAAGCTATTATCTGTCTATAAAGGATATTCAAATCTGCACCTAGACAAAGCATGAATTACTTGCTTTACAACTAACATAAATCAATTCAAATTGTTACCGTCAGATTGAGTGAACGATAAGATAATATTATGTGCTAGCATTGATTTCATCGGACCTGAGAAGACGATTCAGCGTAAAATGAGCTATTATATTTTTTTGCACATACTTCATTTGCCATTGGCATCATACATGAAAATAAAAAACTGCTTTGACAGAATATTTTTTTTGGTTTTGAGAATATTATATGTGCCTTCATGTAACCTTATAACCTTCCCTTAGATCATTACATGTTTTAGTGCGAAAAAAAAATTGTGAAAAATCATTGTTCTTGTTACATTTTATTTGTTCGTTCTCCAAAATTGAGCTACTTAAGCCGTTTAATGTTATTACGTGTACCGTTTCGTGTTATTACTTGCACCGTTCCATGGTATTTCTTATAATACATGATACACGCCGTATTACTTAAACTCAAATGGAGCTCTGAAAAAATATACGTACAAATCAGCTGCATACAAATATGAATATTTTACGAAGGGTTAAATCAGTCACTGAGCTTTTGTTTTATCGGAATGGGAAACATTAATGCAGTTTACGGCGTCATTACTGACGAACGGGCTGCTTTATACCCCACATGTTGCTTGATCTAACGTAGCAGCGGAGAGTGTCTTCTACAACAACCATGGTCGCAAAACTATTTTAAAATTTTGTCGAAGCATTTGATACACTTATACCTGCGATTCATGACTTGTATCACTCGCTACCCATTACCCTAACCATGTCAAAATTGGAGCAACCTCCGTTGCATAAGGGTCACTAGATCCAACAAGCCTTCTTTGATAGCTTGTTGGGTGAATGCCTTCGTCAGACTTACGCCACATGTGCGTGACGTCATCTACGTGATTGCCAGACCCAGTACACGTTATTCGACGTCTTCTAACCGGAATCTCTGCACAGCGGAATAGTATATTAACTGCAAAACTGTTCCGGCATTGAGTGACCGCTGTAGTTGACATTCTTTGAGCAGGGCTTAGATTCAGACGAAAATACCATTATTACGTAATGCGGGCAGGGGAGTGGTGACGGCTACAGCGAGTACCATTATCAGTCTGGGGAGTAGTGGCAGTTGGAACGGGTACCAGTAGCTGTCTGGGGAGTTTTTTAACGGTTACAGCTGGTACCAATAACAGTCGGGAAGTAGTGATGGTTACAGCGGGTACCAGTAGCAGTCTGAAGAGCAGTGACGGTTACAGCGGGTACCAATAGCAGTTGGGGAGTAGTGATGGATTCAGCGGGTACCAGTAGCAGTCTGAAGAGCAGTGACGGTTACAGCGGGTACCAATAGCAGTTGGGAAGTAGTGATGGTTACAGCGGGTACCAGTAGCAGTCTGAAGAGCAGCGACGGTTACCGCGGGTACCAATAGCAGTCGGGGAGTAGTGATGGTTACAGCGGGTACCAGCAACAGTCTGAAGAGCAGTGATGGTTACAGCGGGTGCCTTAGTAGTCTGGGTAGTAGTGACGGTTCTAACAAGTAAGGAAAGACTAGAACGGCGGTGAGTTACTTATTTTTATTCAATGAACAAACCATTTATTTTATTTGCACGAGACCGTAGCATTAAATGAGTTGCGCAACGTGTATATGTAACTACTATGGAACCATTTTGCAACATTAAAAAGTCAGCTTTACAGAAGCATTTTGATACAGAAAATTTAGATTGCTTCACGAAAACAAAGTGGTGGTTACCTAATTCATTTTCTGATGGGAAATGTGATTCGGACTGCATGTGATGGAAAATAAATCCATCACTGTCAAAATTTTTAGAATGGAATATTTCCTTCCCGATGAATATTAAACATTTCATTTTATAAAGACGGAACAAGCTATCTACCATCACTAACATTAACATGGAACCACGGAAGAAAACAAACCTCAATATTTACATTTCGCTACGTTAGACGACCTCCCGCGTAAGCAGCAATACTCGCGCCTAATCTAAAGAAGAAGCTATGTGCAGTGAAGGAAGAATTTGATACTGTTTCTCCTAAAAACCCTCGGCTAATCCAGCAAGTTCGTTCATTCCTCAGTAGGTCTGCTGCTCCGAGTATGTGAGGCACAACAGTCGGGGTGACGCTAGCCTTTGGTGGTCGAGTAGCATTATTGAAGTGCTGCCGTAAAAGAGCCTTCAAAACCAAGTATAAGAAAAAGGTCTCAGTCACCATGCTTGAATAAAGTGTTTCATACACAAATGAGGTTTAATACACCTCAAACTTTGAGCCGAATAGGTTCAGTAATCCACCAAGCAATACGACAGAGATAACAAGGACTTGGATTTTTTTTCAGGGGCATTACTGATCGCGATCCAAGATGTTCTATTCGAATTATCCTAATCTGATTTTTTTTATGTAGATGCACAATGGTTTCCAGAGTTGCATCGTAATAAAGAAATTTATATTAACGAAACAAAAGTAAAACAGCTGAGAAGCAAAGTGGCATACGAGATATAATGTCCCCGTGAAAATAACATTGAGCCACTTATGTGGTAATGAAACTTTTCTTTCACAGCACTTCAGTGAATATGATACCGGGTTCCCTCAAGCCCCAGCCCCCCCCCCCTCGTAAAACACACGCCTGCCACAATATTTCAGCAATAACCTTCGACAAAGTTACCTAAACATAAAATGTCGTACATGCAGCACTAAAGTCTGTATTAAGTTTTATGAAATATGTTATCTACCTTGCTTCAGTGAGTTGGTATCATACAATTTAACCATTCAAACTCACTTCCCAAAAAGATCATTGGAGAGTTGAGATCATCTGGTTATATTCTGTTTAGTTTAATCATCGCACTCATTTGTAGGTTACTGGGTATACGACTAATGGGCCTGGCCCTCATTTGATACCGAACATAATTCATCGCGACCTGACGAAGCCGTCCTTAAATGAATACCTGCAGCTATTGCGTTTTACGGCCCAGTGTTTCCCTTCTCACATCCCCCACTGTAAAGAGAGGCCGTGCCTGTAGAAGAGCTCGGCGAATGAGACAGGTCTCCTGGCAGCGCAGGAAGGAACATTCTTGTGATTGATTCCCGTGTTCCGCATGTCTGGCTACTCTTGTCGTCTGCATAATTCATGGCGCCCGAGTGAGGACTCCACAGGATCCGTAAATTGCACGAGCGCAGCCGTGCGGAGATGCCTTCCTTCTCGGGAGTGACGCTCTACGAGTCTCGGGAGTGACAGGGGGGTAGGCACCTTCTCTTCAAGAGTCAAGGATTGCAGCAGAATGACATCGAACTCTGTGTTTAGAACTCGACAGTTAGACTTAGGCATGAAGGTGAGTAACCCCTTAAGAACAGACCAGAAACAGTGGAAAACGTGAGCAATATTGCATATGGAAAGATGAGTATCATGTACACGAGTCCAAGTGAATACAATTTATGTGGGCCTTGTATATTGATAATGTGTTATCTCGAATTCACAGATTACCGTTTACCTACCGCCAATATTGGAAGAACAAATCATATCAGTACGCTTTATCCGCAGGACATTCCAATTAATTAAATGAAATGATGTTATTTAATGCATCTCACAGTTAAATATTTGTTCATATACAAATAAAAGCACTCTAGCATAACTATTAACAGCCACAATGTTTCAGACAACGAATAACATTATATCAATTATTCAGAATATCGTATCACTTTGCATGGCTTCTTTAACAACCTGCAATGTCATGTTTCACAAGCACAAGATGCACTGAATCAATAAAAACTCCTGAAATAAACGACACGTTGTTTTGATGTACGAATGAACTAAAATAATCATAGCCACCTGCATAAATATGGTGTGGAATATGACTTATTTCACAACGACCGCACCACCCCAAAGACAATAAGACGCACGGCCAGGTGGGTAGGATGCACCACCTTAAAGACAAAAAGGTAATGCAACCAATACCGAAGCGCTCTCTGGCAGTTGGACCTTGGGTTGGGAACTAATTCAAACTTTCCTACTGAAAATGCTGTCACCGTGTCAAAGCATTGGTTATCCGCTAGGGAAGATAAACTTTAACATCATGCGGTTGGGAGTGATGCTCCCTGATGAACAGTTTCAAAGTGGCAGCCGCACTCAAAAATAATGAGCCTTCACAAATGCTTGGTATAAGTACGTTCAATTGCACCATCTATAAAGCAATTCTCGTTTCACAGCAGTTGTTAGGTCAGGCTCTGTGACGTCGCCCCATAGTCTTAGTCCAATCCCCAGCTGTGTGTAGTTACTTGTTTGACGTCCATGTACTATTGACAATTATGTCATTGAAGAGTTAATATTATTAAAGAATTATTATTATTAAATCACTTGTTCCAACGTCTACTAATGAGTATTCGATTCTGAAGTCTAGCTTATGAAACTCAATCATCAGTTACACTATTTGAATTAGCGAATCGAAAGTTCAAAGTGAAAACTACACAACTCGTCTCCAGTCATGGACCAAAACATCACTCACAAAAAAACTGTTGAGACCCCTATGAAAATACTCTTAAGTAAGCAACACATGGACAAGGCGCTGGTAGATCGGTATGTTCTAACATATGTTAAAGGAGGTAATGGTTTGCAACTGTGGAATAAGAAACAGACGTCATGACGGACATAGAAAGAAGAATTACACAATAATAAATAATCTCGAATGAGCACATTTCCAAGAGACTGTGATGGTCGCTGTCAGAAAAGTACTAATCAAAATAATGCCTGAAAACAGAGA
>SDVV010005015.1:0-19596 GCA_016164225.1 Gammarus roeselii | reverse complement strand
TGTATATATATATTTATATTTTAAGATATATATATACATATATATACTCTTCTCTCTATGACTGATGTTAAATCTCTGCACGATTTTTGTTTCAACGCTGTCAGAGAAGGAGTCTTCCTGTATTAGAGTATGATCCAGGTCTTCTGTTCATTTCCCATGCACGAACTAGGGCACAACATTTTATACTTGGTCGCAAACGGTGGATAGTGGCAAAATGTCCAGTATTGTAGATGATACATATACAAACACTAGGCCGAAATCCTCCAGCCAGAGGGGTGGCCGACGGCAAGGCGCACCTCACACTCTCATACGCTCACACTCCACACCTTAGCCCTTTTGAGCTAAAGGGTCCGGCCGGGAACCCAGCAACACACCTTCCGGGTCATGAGTGCGGTTTGAGGTCAGCGTCGGCAGCAGGGCCCGACAATGTGACTGGTTTACCCCTGCCGTATCATGATGACCGGGCCCACCCACGACCATCCCGTCTCTCAACGATGTGCTTAGGGCGGGAAAACACATCAGGGCAGCGTCAACACTCATCCGCACTCACTCACGCCTATCCAGTGCACGCTCTCTCGCTACCTCCACACTCAGGTTTCTCCTTCCTAACGCCTGCTTCACACCATCCATCCACCCGAACTCCGATCTCCCTCTAGGCCTACGTCCACTCGCCTCTGACTTCGACACCCTTTTCACCAATCTCCCTCCATCCATTCTCACCATGTGCCCGAACCATCTCAGAACACGCGAATCAACTCTGTCCTTCAACTTTTCCACCATCCCCGTTCTGATTCGAACCACGTTGTTAGTGAACCTGTCTCTCAGCGACACTCCAGCAATGCTCCTTAAACATTTCCTCTCGAAAACATTCAACCTTCTTCTCTCCTCTGCTCTCACCCTCCAAGTATCAGCTCCGTACAGCATAGTTGGGACAACAAAACCCTCATACAGCCCTCCCTTTGCTTCCATCCCCAACGTACTGCAGCTCATTACGCTCTTCAGTGTACCCAACAATTTACACCCCTACTTCACTCGCGACTTCACCTCAGTTTCCACTAGTTCAGTCTTCTCTACATGGGAGCCTAGATACTTATAACACTGAAATTCTCCCAACAACTTTCCATCCATTTAGGAGGACACTAATTCTGCTCGCATCGGCAGTCCTCGAGCATCTCATTGCTTTACTTTTACCCACGCTTACTCGAAGCTTCCTCCTCTCACACACTTCACCAAACTCAGACACTAGCCAACATAGCATCTCCTCTGAATCCGCCACCAGCGCCGTATCATCCGCAAACAGCAACTGGCTCAACTGCCAACTCCGCCCATTCGCTTCCAACAGCTCCAAGCCACGACCCAGCACACTCGCGTTTACCTCCCTGACCACTCCATCCATATAGAGGTTGAACAGCCAAGAGACATCACGCTGCTTTGTCTCAGTCCCACTTTCACCAATACGTGAGATCAAACGGGCGCCACAACTGTCAGCTACAGCAAACATTTTGAGGTTCAAGAGCCGACTGACTGGACGAGTACCTCAGCTGTGTTCCAGATTGACCCGAAATCAATGGATACCCTCACTGTGGGGACAACTCCCTGTTTAGGCTAACCGCCACGCCAAGCCGGGATCCGACGGGCGAATGTGGCTACAACATGCAAATGCTGGTGCCGCAGCACAAGTGGAGAGTGCCCCACGGATGTGGGCCAGGTGGCAGCCACGCTGTGACCTGCTATGAATCGCGAAGAAACTCCAAGTATCCAAGTAAGTATTTGCATTACGGAGTGCGGAAATAGTTACGTGGAGACCGCTTCAACACATTTAAGAACTCACGATGGCAGCTGATGAAAGAGAATTTACAGTACTGCCATGTCACACTCTAGCCACAGTCACAACAGCTTCCTAATCATCTATTCTCATTTTGTCATATAGCTAAGATCAGAGTGACCGGGATTTCTAGCCCGATGGAGTTGATAGCCATCTGGCACCGAACGATTTAGAGCCAAAGCTGGTTCACTAAATTCACACCGCTGAGCCCATTCTAGCTGACAACTATCACGAGATAGTTTAGATCAAAGTCGATGTTCTATAAGATGGAAACAAAGAAGCATTTGTGAACGGATATTTCGTGCACTAGATTTACACTCAAGTGGGGAATCTTATGATGATAGTAACACAAGTAGAAAAGAGTGATGGAGAATCGGAGAAAAGCTTGCATCAAGACAAGAGCGCTAACACCAATGCACACAGTGCACGAACATCTATAACGCGCCAGAGGCACTTAGTCCCTACTATAGGTTGAACTAGAAAACCTAGCCCAGTTTATAGTTCAACAAATGGTTTAGCAAGCGACTATCACGTGGGTACTCCACTCATCACCAACCTTGATCCAGAGCCAGAGCTGGTCCACCACAGTCTCCCTTAGGCCGTTTTCATCAGCCAGAGCTCCCACGGCGCTGCTGTGTACAAAGTTGTTCCTCATGGCGATGCAACCATCCGGAAGCCCAGCCATGGAGCTGAGTTCCTTCATGGACACGGTGTTGCCGCGCACATCGTGACGATGCTCCTCCTCTTTCACGAAGGCGTTCACAAACCTGTTGAAGGCAGGGAGGATATTCAAGAGTGATCAGGTTTGGCTAAGCATCGGTTCAATATTATCAGCGGGCATGCGTGCCCCGGCAGGTAGATACAGTAACTATTTGATAAAGGTTAAGGTACGCGGTTAGGATAGTCAGTAAGTTGTTCTTTTTCAGACTACTAATAAACCAGACTGGTAGGAATACACGAACATTGTATGGAATGGATGAGAAAAATGTGACAATTGCAATGGGAATAGGAAGGAACAGACCAATTTACAACTTACTTGGATAATCAGAGTTTCTTTGTTTTTCACAGCAGGTTACAACATGGCTGCCATCAGAACTGAGATGGAGACGTCCTGCAAGCCCTACTAGTCGATTCAAATGAATGGCACGCCTCCACAACTAGCTAGATGATGTCACAATAGCATCGACTCACACTACGCCACATACAAGCACTCTCCCAACAGAAACAGCAGTACCCGAACTACCCCTCTCAATTGGCTACAATGAGCAAACACAACATATAGATTGCTATGTTTCAGCAAGAGCATATCTCCACAAACGCTAAATAAATGTTCAAATGGCCATATTCGGGTAGAACTAAAACGAGCGGGCGTAATCGCAACCTCTTACAGAGGCGCCAACGTGCTTAACTACGTAGTTATATTATAGAAACTACTTAGCAGTGGGAAATATAATCCTTCCATAACGATTACCCAGCGCATAGTGAAATAAACCAAAATTCCGAGGTCAATTTTGTTAGTAAAAAAAGAGATGCTATGTTTGCTTTCTACAAATAGAGTCAAAATGTCAAATACATGATGTGTAGGCAAAACCTAAACATTTTGAAATACCGCTTCAATAGAGCAGCAGCAATTGTCAGGCGCAGAAGCTGAAAATGGATTTACTGTACCCTAAAATTAAATAAAATTCAACAAAAATCAGCAAAGAGTGCCAAATTCAGAAATAAATCTCATAAAAAAACTAATATGAATCAAAAAACGCCATAACCATCTGGGTATGATGCTGAATATGGCGTGGTGTGAGTCGATGGAATTGTGACGTCATCTAGACCCACATAGCATCTAAATCAAAGGCTAGAAATAAAGCTTTCATACAAAATTAGATTAGAGTGTCAAGGCTTTCCATGCGCTGGAGTCAATGTTCATCTGGCACCGAAAGTCAAATCAGCATCCAGTGTTTCATTGAGTCCTCGTACGTCTCCAGGATTGCTTCGACCCACGGCATGCTCAGGTCACTACTGTTTATAAGGAGAGGTCACAGAAGTGTCCTACTCAAGATGAGCAAAGAAACGGTGATCCTCCAGGATGGAGGAATCCATCGGTAGGTAGGTAAGATCACGGATGAATAATTCACAACATATCATATTTTAACTAAGAAGTTGGTTTCTCGAAGGTAGCTGAGAAAGAGGTTGCCTCTGAAGGAACTCAATAAGCATTAGGCGGAGTGTAATAGGAAGGTCCAGGAAGCGGCTGGATGATGCCATAACGCCAGGTTGTATCGTATGTCTGCTGAAGGTCAAAGAAATCACAGGCAGTGCGTCGCTTGCGGTCTAAGGCACTTTGGATTTCAGACACAACGCGTAAAAATGCATCCTGTGCTGATAGCATCTTTTTAAATTCAAATTGTTATGGGGAGAGGAGCGAGTTTCCTTCACGGTGCCCGGTCAGTCGGGCATTCACTATCTTCTCCAACACTGTTTGCAGACGATACCAAGTTAGGAGGAAAAGTGCAAACTCAACTCGAGCGTGAGCAGATCCTATTAGACTTGAACAAAATTGTCGATTGATCAGAAACGTTGCGTTGACAAGTGCAAAGTTATGCACATTGGTCACCATAGCCCTGAACACGAATATTCAATGTCCGAAAAGAAACTGATACCTGTCACTGAAGAGTGAGATCTAGATGTCATCATTAGTAACGACTTGAAAAGCAGCAAACAATGTAATGATGCTGCCGAAAAAGGCAATAAAATGTTAGGCATATCTCGCATTATCTCGTACAAGAGCAGAAACAGTATGCACATGTTTTACAATGCGTTTGTTAGACCGCACCTTCAGTATTCCGTCCAATTCTGGTCTCCATACCTCAGAAAATACATTAGTAAATTAGAGAAGGTTCAACGTAGAGCTACTAGACTTATCCCTTCACTGCGCAATAAATCGTATGAAGAGAGACTGCGCGAACTCAACCTTTATTCGCTAGAGAAGCGTAGCGTGATCGAAGTGAGGAAGATTATGAAGTGTAAGGAAAACGTCGAGCGAGCAAGCCTTTTCACTTTAGATGCGAACGGAGTGACCAGGAATAATGGATACAAAATCGTTGGCAAGCGTTTCAAACTCGATATCACGCGCAATTTTTTCACGTATAGGGTTATCGAAGAATGGAACAGACTTCCCGCGGAAGTTGTGAACAGTGATACAATCAAAATGTTCAAGTCACGGCTCGACAAAGTATACCAAAATCGACGCTAAATAGCTCTCATCTCACCAGTATATTGGAAAAAAAACGGTGTCCGGCATGGACACCCATACGGTTATATTAGTGCCCGGCATTGGCACCTGCTTGATGCCAAACGGTGTCCGGCATGGACACCCATACGGTTATATTAGTGCCCGGCATTGGCACTGCTCGATGCCAAACGGTGTCCAGAAATGACACCAGTCAGCATTGGTCTAACGAGGAATGAAACTGTGACAATCTCAGATCCACACCGTGGGTCGGTGGCTTTCACTTCAGGTGCTGATTTGAGTGGTTTCGAGTATCATCATTGAATCCATTTTTTCTTCTACAAACTATCCCTTTCGGGATCTATTAAAACAAAATACAGACACATGATGCTATCTTAGACGTTCTATTTCAGAACTAATCTAATAAGCATTTCTCTCATGTTTCTTTTCGGGATAGGAAGTAGGCATTTCGTACTTTCGCAGTTTTTCGCCTACCTAAATGTTATCTCATCAGCTTCAACTCTGGTGCGCTGGTATCTATTGAATGCACGTTTCCGTTGTTACTATGCTATTTTGCGAATGTCATTCCGTCAAGGTGTCCTTATTTTACACGGTGTTCCGTTGGTTATAGGGATGCTACGGTCGGCAGCGTGGAGGACATTATTGTTGTTGTGTAAGCGATAAATGATTGCCAGTTGGCTTTGCGCATAATGTATCGGCGAGTGGTAAAAGTATCATCAGGGTAGAGAGTAGTGATGGTGATGGGGAAGTGGTCACTTCCGTAGGGCTGCTTCAACACTTGCATGGCAAGGTCTGGAGAGAGGATTGGGGAGCAGAAGTATAAGTCGATAGCCGATAATGAGTCTCTCTGTGTATGGAAATGCGTCGATTCTCCAGTATTAAGATGTGCAATGTCGGAAGATAGAAAGAAAGTGCTTCGATGTGTCCTTCACGTCCATCAGCAATGTCTTCCCCCCTTCCCCCCAAAAATAGGGTGTTAAGCGTTAAGATCACCTACAAGAAGGTAGGTCGCAGGAAGTTGACCAACAAGGTTAACGAGTAGTGTGCATGAAAGAAGTTCATTGGGAGAAATATATGTCATAAATAGTAACTTGGCGTTTTAGGCCCACTTTGTGTACCTACGCTTGCAAAGTTGTTTGAAGAGGGATTGGAGTACATGTGATTGCTTGATTCACTATTGTGGCCAGGCCTGTGCCCGGTCGAGCATCGGCAGTTGGTGAGATAAAGTGGCTGCCGCCCACGAGAGAGCCTACATGCGTCAGGCGGGCCAATTCCATAAAGATGCCTTGCCTGCGGTGGCGGCGTCTGGGGCTCCAGCCCAAGCGAAAGTTCCTCAAGCCACTCTTTCATATTCTCGCCGGTGGGTATTGCGCCTTGTGCGCCTTCTCTGCGGTGTTGGTGTGGACGCAGCCTGTGTGCTGCTCAGTCTTCGAGCCCACCGACACTTCGAAGACACCAGAGCCACGACATATACACTGCATTGTTTTTTCATGGACAAGTGAAAAAAAAAACATAATTTCTCCCCTACAAGACATTCTTGTTCCACATGAGGTTATCCCTGCACGCGTCTGGTTTGTGCGCGGCAGTGTGGCTGAGGGACATGGACACGCTGCATATTTCAATGTTCTGGGGCCCACAATTAAAATTATACCGCACAGGTGGCCATTTGTTAACTGCCACACAACCTACAAAGTTAATTCAGATAGCAACAAAAACACTCTACCCCACAACTAAGCCGGCCATCCATTTCTCGTCTCCCACCTACTTCGTCTCAACGCGCGTGTCGGTGGGTATCGAGGGTTTTGGGCGGTTCACTGGCGCGGTTCCCTCTACTGCAGGTTGGGTTCAGTAGTTCAGCGTAGTTAGCACGATATCTTCAAATGTTCCATTGAAGGACGAGTGCACCGGACATAGTGAATTCAAGTCAGAAAAAGTTAGGATCTAAGCTTGAGTTGACGACATCGTTCCCGCACACTACGTCACTCGCGGCCCGTCGACCGTGATCGGCGAGTGTTACTAGAGCTTCTTTTATGGTTTGAGTCAACGCAGGGTCATTTCCGGTCGGATCATCATCGTACAGGTCCGAGCCAGTGCGCTTGGCGCTGTTCAGCGACAAACGAAGTCTCCGGTTTGGAATGCTGATGAGGTGGGATGGCTATCACTCAACAATGTATTCAGCGCATTTCCCTTCGGATTACAATTTGGAGTGGCTGGGCGAGGAAGAGACGGAGGGCATTTGGTGTCCTAATGGGAGCACCAGAAATACATTTGAGTCAAGAAATAACCTGGCTAGCCTGCATGGCTACTAAGAAAAATCTAGATTGGGCTTGACGCGAAATGGGTTTGGTCGTTGACGACGAATCACGAGCTTTCATATTGTGTGGTTGGCGAGGAGCGCGCTGAGGTGGCTGCATTTCTTCAGGTGGTACTGTCTCCAGCGATGGTAGGTTGTTGTCCAGATCAGGATCTGAAATCCCCTTCATGCGTCGATCAGCAAGTGCGGGCCGGGGCGAGGTGGGAGTGACGGGAGGTATCTCTAATAGTGTTTCCAAGCTGTCGGATAATTCGGGTGACTGTCGTCGCGGGCTTCCTAGAACCCGAAGAGGAGAAGGAGCATCGTGTTGTAGGTTAAAGGGAACCCTGCACATGGGTATCCCCGCTGTTACTGCTGATAAACTAGCCAGCGGGTGGATAAATTGATTGGTTACTTGCCTCTTGGCCTCGGGGTAGGAAAGGCATTCTCTAGTTTGAACCGAGATTATCTCTTTTTCGAGTCTAATAAAAGCAGCCGAGCGATTGCGCAAGACGATCCTCGGTACAATTTGCGCATTTTGCAGGGCGGTCACAGTTGGGGCCGTCCGCGTCCTCACCGCAGTGGAAGCATGCACCTGTTCCGTTTATCAATCGGCAGGCGTCAAATCCATGACTAAACTTTTGACAGTGGTAGTAGCGGCTCGGGTTAGGAATATATTGTCTGACCGAACATTGTGTCCAGCCGATGTGAACATCGGGAGGTAGAGAATAGAGTTTGAAGGTGAGGATGTAGACGCCAGTGTACACTGCAATCCAGTTTCACGTCGTTTCACTCAGTATATCTGGGTGACTTGCTGATCCGCGAGTTCAGTAAAAATATCGTCATTTTATTGGTTTAGTCTGTTTTTATAATAGATGGTTCCATGTATCGTGTGGAGAGTAGGGTATTCGTCAACTTTTACAGGTTTATTATTTAGTTGTTTTAGGTTGTGAATGTTCCTACTTTGTTCCTCTTCTTTCACCTCGACCAGGATGGAGCCTCTTAAGCTCACTGATGCGCTTGGGGGGGCCTCTCAGTGCAGCGCGGAATTGTCTATTATTGTATAGTATTCGTCGCGACCAGGTTCTCTCCCGAGGATGCCTTGACGGTGAAGAACTTAATGAGGTATTTCTGTTGAAAGAGGTTTTCAAGTAATTTCTGGTTTTCAACATATCGTTCATGAGGCCGTAGGCCATTGCAGCGGCTTCTCTCGGGCTTTCGTCCGGGAACAGCATGTGCCGCACACCTACGTCCGATATTGTGTCTTCTTATCTAAGTCCACCCCACCAAAAGTTGACAAATAATCTCTCCATTAGGCAGCCTGGGATGAAGGGGGTTTACATCCACAACTTGGGCGTGACCGCTGGGTGATGGCGGTGTAGAAGAACGTCTACCAGATGGTGACGCTTATGCGTCGTTATCTTGTGATATCCGTAGTTCAGAGGAGTGTTCCAATGGAGAAGTCTGGGTCGTCAACACTGGCTGGTTTTCTATGAAAGACTTCATGAGAGTTCCGAGGGGTCCCCTCAACATGCCCACGCCCACCTCGGAGCGCATATAGCAAGAGCTTTCTGGCTCTTATAACAAGCACCTGAGTGGTGAGCTATGAGAGGTTCGTTTCCACTGCAACACAGTATTCCGCCGGTTAAGCAAGACCTTCCAACAGCACTACTCCACATCGCAGAGGTCAATTGCAGTCATATGGGTTACAGCGTCATCAGTCAACTTTGCTACGCTTGGCCACCGAGACAGTTGCATGAAATGGCCAACAAAATAAACAGAAATAAAAAGATTGAAATGAACGCAGTTGAAGAAAGGTTAGAAAAAAAAACTCCTCCCCCATCCCCCCCAAAAAAAAACAATATGGGGGAAAATTGGCAAGATAAGAGGAGAGATACGGTTACAGTTTCAGCTAAGCAAACGAGGTAAAAGGAGCAAACAATGTGACAGCACAACCAGGAAAGGGTAGAGAAGGAGATAGTGAAGAATGAGGAACAGAAGGGTCTGAAAGGAAATAAGGGGGTTTCCCCTAGTGGTTGGGTCGTGACCCCGTGAACCAGTAGCTTACAGGGGGAGAGTTTCATACAAAACGTGAAGAGCACTTGCTGAAAAGGGCTTAGTTCAAAACATGATATTATAAAATTGAAGAAACTTCTAAAATGTCATGGCGCACTGCGCATGAAGTTCTTCTTTGATCCGAGACAAAAAGTATCAGAATCCACTTATAGTAATAAGGAAGCCATGGCATTTTGACATGATGTATAGTCAAGGAACTTAAGAAAACCATGGCATGCTTAACACGGAAGTCAGATGGACTGACACGAGCTAAAAACTAAATAATTAAATCATACAGCCATTCTGCACATCTAACTAATAATTAGAAATGAGCAAAATTCAAGCAAAATATATAATTTGGCATAAAAAGTACCCTCTGACTTAAAAAAAAATAGAAAAACACATGAGGGATTAACGGGTAAAAGACACAGCTAGCTTACTTCTGGAAATGACTTTTAATTCTAATGACCTTTATTCAACCAAATCTCACAGCAATTAAAATTCCTGATCACTTCAAATTAAACTCATTGGCAAGTGACAGCTATTGCCTTTGTTGTTCATGCCGAGCAATAGCTTAAGTCATACATTCCACTCGCGTTGGGATAGCTATTTGGAAATTATTTGACATCGAGAATAAGGATTTCATATTGGTAGCTATATATTCACGCGGTTTGACAATAGATGACACCATGGGCTGAAAATTTGCTACTAACCCAGCTATTAATTGCAAAATTTTGTGCAGCAAAAAAGATTAGATCAGTGAAGAGGCTTCTAGCGCGCTGGATCCATCGTCCTTCTGACGTCGAATGTCAAACCAGCAAACAGTCCTGCATCCAGTTAGTCATCTTATCCCCCTTTTAAAATGCCAGAGTTAGGTTTACTACTGCGCAAAGTTGATGTCCTTTACGCAGCGAACGTCAATGGTATGTACGGGTGTCACAGGAGGTGTAGAAACTCCAAAAGAAGCTCAGGCCATATGGTCCCAGCACTCCCCGGATGGCAGTAAGAAGGATTAACACACTACCTACCCTACTTCAGAACCCCAAGGATTCGCAGTAGTCCTTAAGGCGCCGGGACTAAGTGCCTCAACACCTGCTGAGGGGGAAGATGAAGACAGAAAACGTGGATTCCATGCATGAGATCTACACTAGGTGTAGAGAATTTCACGCATGAGAACAGCAGGAATGGAAAGAAGAAGAAGAAGAAGGAATAGTTGTAGAAAAAGTTGAAAAAAAAACGCAACTTGGCTGCTATTAGCCACCCGAAAGAAGAATAGTTAGGACCGGTGTGCGTGCGTTCGAGTGTGCAAGTCTGCGTGCGTATCTGTGAGCGTGCGTGTGCAACGACTATTGGGAGAGTTGCTTAGAAAACTTTGAGATGAGGTAAAATAATTTTGCACTAAACAGAAGATGCAAATGATGTAAATAAAAGTTAAGCAAATTTAGGATGGGGGATAAAATGAGAGATAGTGATGGAGGAAGAAGAGGAGAGCCTGAAGGGAAATTCACCATCCTCGGTTGGGCCGCGACTCGATACGGTCGATGAACCCAACAGATACCTAGCGAGAGTTGTGTCCTGCAAACACCAATTCAAAACAAAGCTTTCCTTAAACATTATTACTGAGGAATATATTAAACTCAGCCAAGGAGAATGAAATAAAAGAAGCTTCAGCAACCTCTGAAGCAGGAATTGATGGAAAAAGACGCAAATGTGCATAACAGTAGCAAGAAATCAAAGTTGTAAGCGCAGACTTGAGAGGGTATTTGAAGCTGCTAGTCAGTTGCTTACTGGACTATGGCCAGGTTGGTATAGAGCAGAGCTTGCTCCCCGGGAGTGCTGAAGCACTGCTGAAGCCAGCCAGGGGTAGAGGCGGTGGGGGAGCGGGCGTGGAAGCTCCTCCATATGTTCTTAGCCCTCAGGAGATGGATGGTTGCCACCACAGCAGTCGGGACATTCACACGGGTCCTGATGTACAGAAATAACAAATGCAATCATTCAATGCTATCTCCAAGAAGGATTAATGGAAGGTTATGACCCACAATTTACAACTTTAATATTAAATTGTCATTAAATACCAACCAAGCTGATAAAATGTGCAAATGAATATCAATAAACATTTGTTAAACGAGGACTTTGGGTGAGCAAATCAGCAGAAATTACAGATAAAAATGCTCTATTAAGCAAGGAGGGGACGGGACACACTGTAGCAAGCTATTTTAACTTGTAAGTGCCTGTGAGGTCATCAAGGCAGTGCAACAGAGAAATGTTTGTTTAAAGTGGTCGGTGTTACCAGACGTAGTTGTGATGTGCAAGCTCAAATTGCTCCCCTGCAGGGATTTCATTAGCACCTTAGTTTGTTGATACATGCGTCTCCAAACAACCTCTTTACACATAAATTACCGATAAGTAACACGGATCCCATGCCTATGATTATATATTGTAACTAAGTATGAAAATCGCACAAAAAAGGAAGGTAGTTGTATTAAAGGTTTAACCATCACAGTTGCAACACTGCTTATAGAACTAGGTAATTCCATCTTGGGCAATACAGTTCAGTGTCATCATCAGAGATGAGAACATGGTAGATTAACCTAGAGTGATGACGCTTTCTAGAGCGTTGAAGTTTCCGTCCTTCTGGAGATGAAAGCCGAGTGCCAAATCAAGCTATGGACAAGTGTTTGATATGAATACACCGATTGGGTTAAGAGCTGTGTAAAATCAATGTTCTTAATGCAGCGAATATCAAAGGTATGCACAGGTGGCACAGGAGGTACGGAACTTCTAAGGTCTTGAGGCCATGATGATCTCAGCTCTCCCCGGGTGGCAGAAAGGAGCCTCACCTCACCATCAACCTACCCAACTCCAAAGCCTCAAGTATTTACATTCGTCCTCACGGTGCTTGTGCAATGCCCTCCAACATCTGCTGAGGGGAAAAGACGAAGAAGAGGAAGGAAACGGGGATGCACAAGATTTATCATTAGTACAGGGAATCTCTCCCACAAAAACATCACACTTCACATCCTTCCTTTTGATTCCACTAGTTTAGTGTTCTCCACATGAGAGCCCAAGTAGCTACTTAATACAGTGAACTTCCTCCAAAATGTCACCATTTAGAAAGGCCCTAATAATGTTTGCAACATTCCTCTAACATCTCACTACTTAACTTTTACACTCGTTTACTGGCAGCTTCCTCCTCTAACACACTCTACCAAACTCCGACATTAGCCGACACAACTAATCTTCCGAATCTGCCACCAATGCTGTATCATCTGGAAATTGAACTGACTTGACTGCCAACTCCACCCGTTTGCTCCTAACAGCTCTAAACCTCAACTCATTACATTCGTGTTCACTCCCGTGACCACACCATTGATGTAGCTAGAGATTGAACAACCAGGGAATTATGATGCAACATGGTCTCCATCCTACTTTAACTGCGAACTAAGCACTCGCCTTGCTCCCCACAGTCACATGCACTCCAACTTACCCACAATACACAAGGAACTGTTAACTACCTCATCAGTTGCTGCATTCATTTCTATCTTCTTGAATCTTATACAGCGGAACAATGCAGGCACTACGCCACTCAATCAACACCACCCTCATCACCAAAAGAGATCTAGTAGCCTCATCCAACATTCAATAAACGTTATTCCATCACTTCATTAGGCAATCGGTTGTAACCCCAATCAGAACAGGGGCTTTCCCTGCTATCATCCCCTTCATTGCTACCTGCATATTTCAAATAGAAATGCTCAACCAATTCTTGCTCCCAAAAACCAGCCGCTGTGCACCATCACCTACACAGCTCCAATGTCAGCCCCTCTGATATCCTCAACATTCTACAATTCAAATAGCTCCACTTACCAATTCCATATATCATCAGTCTCCAACAACAACCAGCCATTCACATTTTACACCATCTTCTCCATCCCTGTCTCATCTTCCTCCACCTCTACACCTCTTTCAGAACATCTTGTCCTCCTCAGAATTCTTGCACTACTGCCAATCCCACCTAGCTTCAGCATCACTTAATTCTTCTCCTCCCATGCTGCACCTAACCGGTGCACACCATACACATTTCTCACAAGGTGTGGCACACAGCACCTCAGAACGTCTCTAATTTGTCCTCTATATTCTCCAAGCCTTGCCCTCTCACAATGTCATATTCCGTCTTCACTGCCTCACTCCCCAAGTCTCCACAGAGCTGAGACTTGGGGAGTGAGAGAAGAAAGTTGAATGTCTTTGAGATGAAATGTTTGAGGAGCATGGCTGGTGTGATGCTGAGAGAAAGGATCAATAACGCCGTGGTGCGAGTTAGAACGGGGATGGTGAAGAAGTTAGAGGACAGTAGATTTGCTTGTTTTGCGATGGTTAGGGCACATGGTGAGGATAAATGAAGGGAGATTGGTGAAGAGGGTGTTGAAGGCAGATGCCAAGAGAGAGATCAAAGTTTGGGTGAATGTCTGGTGCAAGCAGGCGTTAGGAAGAAGAGACTTGAGTGTGGTGGAGCCAACGAGAGAGTGTGCACTCCCAATAGCCGTGAATGGAGAATGATTGTGAATAAAAAAAAATTGACGCTGCCCTGATGTGCTTTCCCGCCCATTGGCATCTCGTTTAGGCGGCCGAGGTAGGGCTCGCGGAAGCGGTCGTGGAGCCGGGAGTAGCCGTGGTCCTGGTGGTGGTGGTCGTGGAACTCCAGGTGGCCATGAGGATGGTGTTTCAAACTAGCCAGGCAGTCTTTGAAGATGGATTTCCCCATTTTGCGGTTGTGCTGTGTAAATTTGAATTTCCTTATGAATAAGGTCCCTTATGTTGGTCATATGGTGGCAGCAGTGGGACTTGCAGCTGGTTGGTGTGTGCGAGTCGTGGTTGACTACATCCCAATGTTGCTGCCATTTCTCTCCTGGATTATGATGTCTCAGTTGTGGTGGCTTACCGTCCACCCTTCTATTCGGCTGAGGAGAACGCTGAACTGATCGAATTCCTGCTGGAGTTTTGTGTTGGTAGGGAGGCTGTTGTTCTTGATGATTTTAACTTGCCTTCGTTGGATTGGTCGGTAGACATTTTTAATAATTATATGCCTCCAGTTGATTTGCAGTTTCTTGATTGTTTTGCTCTTCTTGGACTCACTCAGTGTGTGAGGGAAAGTACTTTTATTGATTCGGGCACCATTGTTGATCTGTTGCTGACTACAGAGGAAGATCGGGAGTCATCTGTGACAACTAAGCCTCCTCTCCCGGAGAGACACCATGCCCCTGTCTTGGTTGAGTATTGATTTCAGATGGATGAGGTTCCAGTTGATCCTGGTTTTGGATCGGTCATGTGGTCTCGTGGAGATTATCAGAGTATGAGAGAGGTTTTGACAGACGTTGACTGGCATTATGAGTTCCTGTACGGCACTGTGGAGGAGAATTATAGTTTGTTTCAGTCAGTTATCCATTCTCTTGTTGAAAGGTTTGTTCCCTCTCGAGACTCTGTTTTGCGGCCAAGCTGGTGGCGGGGCTCCCCGAGGGAGCTGATGATCAGTAGATCTCAGGCTTGGGCGCAGTACAAGCTTTTGAGGAGGGAGCTTGGTAGGCGACATGAGGAGGTGTTGGTGTCCTTGGGGAAGTTTAGTAGGCTCAATTTTGAGTACAGAATATTTTCTCGGCCCAGCCAGTGGTTGTATGAACAGGAATTAGCCAACAAATTCTATGTTGCTCCCAAGATGTTTCACTCCTATATCAGAAAAAGAAAGAAGGGCTGTCCTTCTGTTGGTCCTCTGAAGCTTCCATCTGGTGAGGTTGTTGCTAATCAGAGAGACATGAGTCAGCTGTTAGTGGATTCTTTTTTGTCTGCTTTCCTGGATGCTGATTTAGCGGGCCTTCCCCCACATCAATTTCTTCCTGGAAAATTTGGTGAGATTTGTGTGACGAGACTTAGTCTCCCAGGTTTTGGACAATTTAGATTTATCTTCTGCCCTTGGACCTGATGGCATCCACCCTAGTGTTTTGAAGCAATGTTCTTGGCAGCTGTCATTGCCCTTGTCTTTGATATTTGTGAAGTCGTTGGGCCACGGAGTTTTGCCGGGGGCCTGGAAGGAATCTCATGTTGTTGCCTTATTCAAGTCTGGTGCGAGGAGCAACCCTCTCAATTATCGACCTGTGAGTCTCACTTCTGTATGTTGTAAGGTGCTGGAGCCGGTTATTGTGTTGCAGGTGATGTCTTTTCTGAAAGATTCTGGCATTTTGTCAAGCGGCCAATTTGGATTCAGGGTGGGAAGGAGCACAGAAGATCAACTGTTGCTTACTTATGACGAGGTTGCTGATCTAGTGGATGATGGAATGGTGGTGGATGTGGTCTTTCTAAATTTCTCCAAGGCATTTGATGCTGTCAATCATTCTGTTTTGTTGGCCAAACTAAGGTGTGTGGGTATTCGTGGTGGATTGTTGGATTATATTTGTAATTTCCTGATTGGGAGGCAAATGTGTGTTTCTGTGTGGGTAGTTGTCACTGACTTTTGGGAGGTGACAAGTTCAGTACTCCAGGGTTCTTTGCTGGGCCCGCTCTTGTTTTTGCCGTAGGTTAATCATGTTGCAGCGGGAGTGGTTTGTAAGTGAAAGGCTTCCGCTGATGACTTCAAACTTCATTTGAGCTTTCCACGCGAAGTACAAGCAGTTCGCCTGGGTGTGTCTTCTTTGCAGAGAGATCTTAATTTGGTGCAGTCTATTTCCTTGTTATGGAATCTCTCTCTGAACATTGCCAAATGAGTCTTTATGGGTTTTTACAGAGGTCGTCTTGAATCGGAGCAGCTTGATTATGGAATTGCTTATAATTTGAATGATGTCGCATGTGAGCTTGTTGATTCCTGCAGGGACTTGGGAGTGCTTGTTGACTCGAAGTTGCGATTTCACCTCCATGTGAAGAGTGTTGTTAGAAAGGCTTTCACTCTGGCAACCAGCTAGCTCCGTTCTACTGTCAACAGGAGTTCTGTTTTCATGGTGTCTTTGTTTGTAACTCATATATGGCCCATCCTGGACTACTGCTCTTGTGTGAGGAATGTGGGATATTTGGGGGATCTGAGACTTTTGGAGTATGTGCAGAGGAGGTGGACCAGGGAAATAGAGGGTCTGGTTAGAGTGGACTATGGTTAGAGGCTCAGAGCTTTGCAGTTGTGTTTGGTCAGAGGGAGGTTGCTGCGTCTGGATCTGGTGAAGGGTTGGAAGATTTTTCACTGTTCTGTAGATTTGGGGTCGTCAGCTGTTTGAGCAAGCTCCAGATATTGGCACACGTGGCCATTTTTTCAAGCTGGTGGTTCCTCTCTGTCGGACCGACTAAAAACGCAGATTTTTTTATTCTTGCTGTGTTCAAGTCTGAAACAGACTGTCCTCTGATGTGGTGCCTGTCAATTCCCTCCGTGGCTTCAAGAGGGCTATGGCTGAGGAGTTGGGGGGGGGGGGTCATGTGTTGTACAAGTTTTGCTAGGCATAGCAGATTTGATTTTGTGGTTTTGTTTCTGTGTTTTGACAGTTGGGTGCAATTGTTGACTGTCTTCAGTGTTTTTTTGTCGACCTATTAAGCGCAATCCGACCAGCACCATGCTCAAGTTTTGATATCGTGTTGTTCTTTAGATTGCTGGCGTGCTAAGGTATACTGCCCTTTCATGCCCGCATGCCTGGTTGGCCTTACTGCCGATGCTGTGGGGGCTGCAAAGGTGAGATACAAAAGTGAGATACTTGTGGTCATTTTGATTCTTGAACGTGGGTTTTTCAAAAAGACGCTCAATGAACAAAGCATTCATACTTGTGGGCATTTGGTTTCTTGAACATGCGGTTTCTCAACACCAGCTTCATGAACAAAAGTAAGCAGGTACTCTTCACAGTCATCTCTAAGTGGAACATCATATTAACCCACCACATTCTCAAACTGTTGCATTTAGGTCCTTCAGCACCACCACATAGTATTGATCTTCAAAACTTTCAATACACTCACTCAGACCTATCCAAAAATGTTCCATATCTTTTCCACTCATTCTGCTACCTGGTCTGTATATACCAACAAACAACTTTCTTGTACAGCTAACTAGACCTTTACCTACATAAATTGCAAAGAAATGTGCTTCCTCACCGTAATGTTACTAGCCAACAGAACACTGGAGTACAATGCTACACATTCTTGTGCCCACCATTCCTCAATGTCAAACTTCCTTTCAATTACTACACCAAACTTATGTTTCCGCCTACCTTTCAACTTTGTCTCACTCAATTTTTCTTTGTCTCACTCTACTCTTTTCTTCAGTCTTACAACAACCACACAAATTTAGCAGCCTTAACAATGAAGTTCAAGAAGGCATGTGCCTCCCAGGCATAAGCCTTCCAAAAGGCAACACCTGGTAGCTACATACAATCAAGTTCAAGGTATTTCCAGTCAACTATTAGCCATTTTTAACATATTCACCTAAGGACACTGAGCCTGCCCTTCAGTTTGTTATGGCACTATAGAGTGGGTTGGATGGAGTCAACTCTGTAGCAAGGTCCTGGAATCTTTGATTGATTCCACACAAGTGTGTTGTGTTGCACTCTCAAAAAGTTCACAGATTTGAATGAGTTTTTCCTGCAAAGTAGAGCATTGTTGCGGGAAACATTTATCCTCTTGCAGCATGCTTTCGCAGAGGGACATTAACCTGGTTCGCGGAAAATCTTAGAGATCTGGCTGTTTCTGGGTTAACCAAGCCCTTGTGTATTTTGGTCCAGTTGTGCAAGCCAGTGTACTTTCAGTAGCTATACACATCTGTCCTCAGAATTAGTTTATAAATGTGAGTGCATCCCTTAAGATTTTTGAACCAGATTGAACACTGGCACTCATCTTGCTCACTTTCTATTTACTTGAGCTTTTGAATATCTAATCACTTTTAATTGTGTTCATAACATCACTGTTTTTGCATATTTTCAAGTGCAATCTGTTTATCATGTCTTGATGCATAAAATCTATATGAGGAGCTAAATTTTTAAATTATTCTGGAGCAAGTTGGTTATTAAATGCTATTATACTGGCAGGGGCAATTACAGATAAGTGTTATTCTGTGAGTTTTTTTCTTTCTTAAAGTTATGTTTTTGCATCATGAAAAGTCTATTTCAATCCATTTTCTAATTGCGGTTATAAGTATTTGCAGCCCTTTGATGTTTTCAGGTTTTGTGTGTTCTGTGAGTAGTAAATGGTTGTTCCTATTTGTGTATATGTTCTGATACATTCTTATTTACATTCTATGAGTTTTATACCTAAAGCCCTGTACCTTATAGCTATGTTAACTTATCCTGTTGCTATAGTCTAAAGTCACAACCTATATGATTGCATCGGCCAGTTCCCTCCAACTCATCATTGTAACTTGGGAGTTGAAATAAAGTTTGGTTAAAGTTGAATTGAGGGGGGATTGTACGGCTAAAAGGTGAGGTTGGAGGCCATCATAGTGAACTGTGTCTTAACTAGGTTAGTTGACAAACCTTTTGTAACCAAATCTTGAGAAGTGTCTCAAACAATAATAATATTAAAGTTTGTCACTGGATGGAAGTCTTGGATTCCATCATATTCATGTGTTGGCTGTAAAGGCAGGTGGGATGGCTAACTGTTTATTGAGATCAACTGTATGTAGGTCTCTAGAGTCTATGCTGTCATATATAGTGCATATTCAAACATATAGAGTATACATTCTGCTTTGGAACACCGGATATAGAAGAGACTTAGGGTGCTTGAATCAAATGAGATACAATGGATCAGAAGCATTGATGGACTTGCAAATATGAATCAAGTAATTGTTTGTGGAGGTTAGGTTAGTTTTGTGTTAAGGGTTGGCTTCTGGTTGAAGACCTGACATTACTGAAACATTTTGCATAGTAAATCAGAGGGATTACTAAATAAATTTTCATTTGCTCCAAGAGTTGGTATCATTTACTGAAGTGGATGTTTCCTCTTTGCCATTCTGATTTTTTCAGTAGGTCCTTCAGTTTGCAATGACTTGCTTGCTCAGAATGTGCAGTTGACATATCACTCACTTGAAGGAAGCCCTAGCTGATCTGGTGTAGGATGAATTTTTAAAATTTGACAAACTCAATGATGTTAAATAGTTTATATTCTCTCGAGGATGTTGTGACTATCTGAACTGCTATAACTATAGCTATAGCTATACATATATAGCTA
>SDVV010005014.1:1408-19597 GCA_016164225.1 Gammarus roeselii | reverse complement strand
GTGTGTGTGTGTGTGTGTGTGTGTGTGTGTGTGTGTGTGTGTGTGTGTGTGTGTGTGTGTGTGTGTGTGTGTGTGTGTATGTATGTGTGTGTATGTATATGTATGTATGTGTGTGTATGTATGTGCGTGTATGTATGTGTATATACGTGTGTGTATATATGTGTGTATATACATGTGTATATACATAGGTGTATATACATACATGTATATACGTGTGTATTCCTGTGTGTATTCGTGTGTGTATTTGTGTGTATTTGTGTGTGTATTTGTATGTATTTCTATGTATTCCTTCCTATGTATTCATATGTATTCATATGTTTACATATGTATTCATATGTATTCATGTTTTCATGTAAATATGTATATATAATTGTATATATGTATTTATGTATATGTATATATGTAAGTATATATATGTAAGTTTATAGGTAGGTATATATATATGTACATATGTATGTATATATGTATGTATATATATATGTATACATGTATGTATGTGCGCGCGCGCGTCTGTGTGTGCGTGCGCGCGTCTGTATGTGCGTGCGTGCGCATGCGTGCGTGTGCGTACGCGTGTGTGTGTGTGTGTGCGTTTGTGTGTGGGGGGTGGGGGGTGTGAGTGTGTGTGTGTTTGCGTGTGTGTGTTTGTGTGGTGTGTGTGTTTGTCTGTCTGGATGTGTTGCTTCTTTATATGCTTCTTAGTTGTATAGTGTGCTGTTCTTTAATTTGTTTATTTATTTTTCTGTCATTCATACGGACGGTTCATGTGATAGCCAATGGTGCGCACTAATTTTAGTTCCTATACCTGTGTTAACATAGCTGTTCTCAATATTAAACTGGCGCGCAAGACTGTGCTGGCCTCCCCTGGCTCTGCTGCTCCTCACTTGCTTGTAGCGCTGCTGGAGGGGGCTGCAAAGGTAAGAGACTGTGAAAATAAATAGGGCAGTCAAGTATTGACAGCCTTATTAGCCAGTTTGATGTGACAAGTGGTGTACCTCAGGGCTACGTCCTTAGGCCACTGTTCCTTATCTATATCAATCTCATCTACAGCAATCTTTCAAGCAAGTTCAAGGCATTTTGAAACAAGTACAATTTGCATTTGAGATGTTCACAAAACAACACAGAGCTTGCCATTCAGGGTGTTTAGTAACCCCAAAGTGGATTGGATAGTATTGACTCTGTTGCAAGGTCCAGGTTTCTTTGATTGAATCCTGGCAAGTGCCTTGTGTAGTGCTTTTACAGAGGTCCGATAGATTTGGAAGCTCTGATTCAATTGAACAAGAAATTCCTACAAGGTAGAGCATGATTGTTTGTAACTGCACATAAAAATATGGGTAAGTGAGGGGACAACACTCAATTTCCCCCCTTCATATTCGTGTAGTGACTACGAAGGCTGGTTTGGCAATCTGCTGTTGAGATCAACTGACTCTAGGTCAATGAAGTTGATGTTGTCTTTACAGGTAGTGGATAGTAGCCCACTAAGCTAGTGTGCATTCTGAAAACTCAATTAGGCTCCACTGTCAATAGGAGTTCTGTTTTCATGGTCTCTTTGTTTATTACTCATAGAAGACTCATCTTGGACTACTGCTCATGGGTGTTGAATGTGGGATATTTGGGAGATCTGAGACTGTTGGAGTCTGTGCAGAGGAAGTGGACCAGGGAGATTGATGGACTGGGTGGAGTGGACTATGGTAAGCGGCTCAAAGCAATGCAGTTGTTCTCTGTAAGGGGGAGGTTGTTGCATTCGGATCTTGTGAAGTGTTGGAAGATTTTTCATTGTTCTGTTGATTCAGGTTTGTCTGCTGTTTGAGAGAGCTCCGGATATTGGCACACGTGGGCATTCTTTCAAGCTGGTGGTTCCTTGCTGTCAGATGGACTATAGATGCAGATTCTTTTATTCTTGCTGTGTGCAGATTTGGAACCAGCTGCCCGCTGATGTGGTGCGGTGTGATTCACTTTGCAGATTCAAGAAGGCCTTGGTGGAGGAGTTGGGGGCAGTGTTATATGAGTTTAGCTTTACCCAATTTGATGTGATCTTATGGCTTTGTTTGTGTTGCAGACAGTTGTGTGAAGTTGTTGACTGTCTTCATTGTTTAATTTTCTTTTGACCTATAAGCGCATTCCAATCAGCGTCCTGCTGCAGTGCTTGTGCGATGCTGTTCTTTTTGATTGCTGGCGCGCTTAGGTGTACTGCCTCCCATGCCTGCATGCCCTGTTGGTGGGGTTGTTGGGGCTGTGGGGAGGCTGCAAAGGTGAGATACAAAGGTGAGATACAAAGGTGAGACATTTCCAGCGGTCTTACATGCAAGAAAGTTCAATTTTATTTTTTTACATTTATAAAACTACTTGTCTTCAAAATGATCCAAGTTGTTGAGAAGAACATGAAAGTACATCATTTGTTCCATAGAGCTAGCAAATTACAAAGGCATGCAGTAATGCTAGTGAAATTGTACCCAGAATGCAATGTGTATAAAATATTTTTCAAGTGGTTAAGTTGTACCCTGGGTTTAAGATGTCTTATAGAATTGAGACAGACCTGAACCTATTCATTTGCTTGAGAGAACTGGCAAGTCTTATGTGTCACCAGTTCTATTACTCAATACCATTGTACCCTGAATAAAATATGTAGAAATAAGAAACTCTTGTACAACATCATAATACCATGAGGCATCTTGTGAATAACATTTTTTATATTATAGATGGGTGAACATCACATTTTTGATGGTATGAATGCTTTTGATGTAGTATAATTGTAAAGATTTGAAATCTCTGATGGGGAAATAGATACAATTTTTTTTTTCTAATTTCGAGAGTTCTGCACACATTTATCCTTGCAACTTTTTATTCATTCAATATTTTTACATCTTGTTTGCAGACAAAAGCTGATAAAATTCCACATATTTCTATGTTTTCCATGTCACTCAACCATAATGTTACGTATTGTAGAAAAAGTTGATATCTTTGTGGAATGGCATTAGACGGACTGGCCAACTTGGGTTACTTTTCTTGACTGAAGCAACAAGGCTTATTTTCTATAGGAGGGAGGTTCCTCAAGTGGCCTTTGTTAAATATAATGGAGGGTTATCCACGAGTTAGCAGATGGGTAAACTTGGGCTCTCAACATGGAGAACCCAAGGTCATACCTGTAAATGTTTGAAGCAGGTATGAATTACACACATTAAGAGATTATTTGGAGCACAATGTATAAAGTTATGTAATAGCTTTTCAACTTATACGATGGTTGTTTTTACAGCTGGCAGAATTTTTGGGAGATTTTTTAATTGAGTTTGTTTAGCTGTGCAGCATGTCATTTTGGAAAGGTATTTTTATTTCAAGCTTGTTTTTTTACTTTGGCGTGTGCGGACACATTCTTTTGTGAGTACGCATTGTGTAGTGCCTGTGTACATCATCCTGTGTGGCAATGAGAGTATGCATGGGGGTGAGTGTGTCAGTCTGGGTGTTATATAGTTGGCATGGTAACTGGAGGTCATTGCAGTGTGGGTGGGTTGTGTCTCATGATTCGTCTCAGTTGAATGGTTAGCTGGGCTGCGCAGCATGCTGTAAATGCTTTTCTGTTTTTATTGTTGTAAATTTGTTTTTTCCTCTCATAAATGCTGTTTCTCAATATGATATCCACCTATGTGCAGTAATTGCAGTTTCTAAACCTGTGATTACTTAGTTGTTCTCAATATTGAACTGTGCCAGCCTCCTTCAGCTCTGTTGCTCCTAACTCAACTGCTGCTGTGCTGTGGTATATATACTGATTTTCATGAATACAGTCCTGTTGGTGGGGCCATTGGGGCAGTGGGAAGTGTCATAGGTGAGATTCAAAAGTGAGATACAAAGTTGAGATCTCTTCAGTATCAAGCAAACCTTATTGTATGAAATATCAAACTAGTTATGTTATATAAATACAAAAAAAGAAACTAAGACCAGTTGATATCCCAGACAGTGTTTAAATAACAGACCTGCTTTTCAAGATGCACAAACCCCTGATTCATCATAGTTGTAGTATTGCATGAGATAAGTTTTAGCAATATAGCTTAGTGCTATCCATGGTTCTTCTCACCTGCTTGTTGTTCATGGTAGGCTGATGCCCCAGTGTCTGCTCCCTCCACCAGTCGCTCCACTGCCTTGTAGCAGAGTGTGGCCAGATTAGATGGAGCAGACTCCCTCAGGGCACGCACCTCAGAGGCCGGTAGCAGCACAAAAACGTCTGACACGCTGCTGACGTGCTCGCCCCAGAACTGATTCCAGAAGGCATCATCGCTGCTGGGGATGGGCTGCAAATGAGACAGAAGAGGTAGTGAAAATTTATCCTTGACAGATTATCAAATTCGTTTGAGATTAGCAAACAGAATCAAAAATATTGTAATGATCAAAGATAATAATCCCAAGATTTTTTCAAACTTCAACTTTTTTCATAAATTGTGACCAAATGGTGCATCTTAGCAAAAAATGACTGGAGATTGATTTGAAAGGGCACTAAAAAACCTATTAGATCAGGATTTTTTATTTTTAAACCATAAATCAAAATTTGGAGAGATTTTTGATTTTCAAAAATTTATGATCCTGCCCTTAAAAAAAATAAAAAAATCTGACTCAAAATCTGATTGCAACGTTGGAAATATCACAAAATCAACATAATTTTTCTCTATAACAGATTTGTTGTATGTCTTCAAACAAAAGAGATACGGATGTGTAAAGTTACCAAAAAATCAAGGATGTTTCTGAAAAACAGCAGAGGGTGTAAGGGTTACATTTATTTAAGCTGCAATCAGATTTGATTCACTTCTCAGTTTACTTTGTGTTTTTTTTATAGGTGTTGTGTCAACATAGGGCTGGGTGTGTCAACATTGGACCCCTTACCCTAATGCCCAACTGGATTAACAGTTGGGTACATGCTGTAGCAACAACCAGGGTGATTCCTCGCGATTGACAAGCCCAGGTGATTCCACGCACCTTTCTTTCTTGGTCCAAAAACATTTAAAATGTCACCTTTTGACTACGGAACTTACAAGAGCAGGTCTTTGTTAGTAAGGACCAGCTACTTGTAAAAATCCGATATGTGCAGAGAATTAATGAAAAATCGCCAGAGTGAAGAGGTATATATACATATATATTGATATGGTTCAAGACTCTTCTCAAGATTTTGGTTACAATGGGTAACAACCATCGTAACCATCTTGGCCATCCGTTGCTCTCACAATTTACTTTCACCAGACTTTATTTAATCTCCCTAGTTAGCTACAATTATAAGTTGGAGTGAACTGGCCAATGTTAACATAGGTTGTGACTATTCTACAGCAACAGGATTAAGATACATGTAAGGTGCAGGGCTGTAGGTTAAACTCCTAAAAGCAAATAAGAACACATCAGTACATTACACAAAATAGGAACGACCACTTAAAGCTGCAAAATGAATACACAGAACACAATCATGAAAGCATCAGAAGGTTGCAGAAAAGGATAACCGCAAGTTGGAAACGCAAATTAAAAGAGGCTTTTTGAAAGGCAAAAACAGAACTTTACAATAGACAACTCACAGGTGAACACTTATCTGTGACTGCCCCTGCCACTATGTTGGCTTTTAATAATGGACTTGCTTCAGAATAATTCAACAATTGAGCTCCTCACACAGATATTATGCAGAAGGACGTGATAAACAGATTGGACATAAGAATATGCAGAAAAACTAGCGTAAGGAATACAAGTATAAGTGATTATCTACAAGGTTGAATAATTAGAATGTGAACAAGATCAGTGACATTGCTCAAGCTGAACGAAAATATCTGGAGGGATGCACTCACACTTATAACCCAATTCCGAAGACAGTTGTGTATACTAACAGTACACTGGCCGGCACAAATGGACAAAAAAAAGAGAGGGCTTGGGCAACCCAGAGATTGCCAGTTCTTCAAGACATTGCCAACCAGGTCAACCTCCCAATAGGGAAGCATGATACATGAGGGCAAATGGTCCCCACAACAGTATTCTTCAGGTGCCTAAAAAATTTGATTTGGAAAAATCTAGGTTTGGCAAACTTTGATGCCGTTGCTATTTCAAATATGTTGCTGTTTATTGAGTCTGAAGGATTTTGGGAAAAAATATATACACTTGTGTACATATTTTAATAGAGCTGCAACTGTGGAGAATCACCACAGATAGAAAAATTGGGGTGATTTCCTGCACATCTTTGCTATTAAATATTTATATTTTGCTTCATTGAAAAGAAGCTAGCATCAACCAGGGTGACTCTTTGCATTTTCTGCACAGCTACTTTGAAATAACTCAAAAAGTAAGCTGCCGAGAAATTTTGTATTTACAGTGTATTTAGCTACCAAAATGACTATGAAGCACCGTAAGTTTCAACATTTTAAAAAGTATTTACAAAAAAAAGTGCCGCGAGCTATGGTCCCAATCAAAAGTGATTTCCCACACCAAAAGGGGCGATTCACCGCACCCCAGATTTAGCTATCAATAATTGAAACGCTAATTAAAAGTTTGAGAGTACCAATAGAAAGAGCATGCCTATATTAGTATATATCAGTTGCTTAAAATAAAATGGTAGGTATAATATTACAGCTGTGACAAGTCTTTCTGATGCTCGTCTTTTCTTGTTGTCATACTTGATCAAAGGGATTTTTTTTTCCCGATTTCACCAGGGGGAAACTAAGTTTCTCTTCAATAATTGCAAACAAACATTAGTGGAAGTAATGTCTCTAGATCCTGAACTAATTATGACCTTAAAGTATCAGTAAATGAACTAAATATTACAAAAAAATCATCTTTTTAATAATACGATATAGCTAACAAGTATAAAAATTATTTCTTCAATTCTATAGTTAACTTATTGCATTAACATGGATACAAGGCATGCTAGGTAAGGTATTGTTATCTTGGTATGAAAGTATGAAAAAAAAAATTGTGTGTCATGTGTTTTGAACATGGGGTCATTATAAAATAGGATATACATTTGAAATTAGCAGTGGTATCATTATTTTGGGTCATTTACTTCTAAATGTCATTACATGTGTGAAGAATTGCATTTAATTACTTTTCATTGAAGAAAAAGAAGTTATTTATATACAAAATAGATGCGGGGAATCACCCCCCGACCGTTTTATCAGTTGGAGTGATTCCCTCTGGTTGTATATTTGTATATATCTACAGAAGCTTACATTTCTTTCCAAAATCCTTCTTACGCAACAAACTACGACATATTACGTGTATCAATACCAAATTTGATCCTAATCCAATGGAAACTCTAGCCACAGCATCCAGTTTGTGGAAGGTCAATTTTATCCAACAAAAATTATCAGGGACTTCAAAAACACACCTTCACTTTGGCAATTTTTCATAAATTCTGTGCGCGTATTGGATTTCTACAAGTAGCTGATACTTACTAACAAAGACCTGCGCTTCAAAGTCCCGTAGTCAAATAGTGACATTTCCCACATTTTGGTGCCCAAAAGGGGGGTGAAGGAAGTCATCCCCTGTGGCCGCTGGGAACCACCCAATTCGAAGCTACATAAATGTAATTCTTCACACATATAATGACATCTGGAAGTAAATGATCTAAAATAAATTACACCAAAGCAAACTTCAAAATGCGTAGGTAATTTTATAATGACCCAAGGTTTATACCACATGTTGACAAATCTAGGCCTAAGGAACAAACTTTTTCATGATATCTTCAGTTTAAGGTAACAATACGTTACCTAGCATGCCTTGTATTAATGTTTTAATACAATTAGTTTGTGATAAAATCAAAGAAATACCTTTTATCACTCATTTAGCTAATCAATCAAAGAAATACCTTTTTCCACTCATTTAGCTAATCATATTTTAAAAACTAGCGTCAACCGGGGTGACTCATCGCATTTTGCACATACTTTAAAATAACTCAAAACGTAGGCGGAAAAGAAACTTCGTATTTACGGTGTGTATAGCTACTGTTATGACCATGGAGCACCATAAGTTTCAACATTCTATTGTTAACCAAAAAAAGTTATTAACAAAAAATAGTGCGGTGAGCTACGACCCCAAATCGGGGGTGACTCCCCGCACCAAACGGGGTGACTCCCCGCACCCCCCATATATCAATAATTGAAACCCAAATTGAAAGTTTGAGAGTATCAATAGATCGAGCGTGCCTATATTAGTATATATCAGTTGCTTAAAATAAAAATTTACGTTAAATATTACGTCTGTGACAGGTGTTTCTGATGCTTGTCTTTTGCTGCCGTCATACCTGACTGTCGAAGGATTTTTTTCCTAATTTTGCGGCCGGAAACAAAGTTTTTCTTCAATAATTGCAATCTAACTTTACTGGAAGTCATTTTTCCACATCCTAAACTAATTATGACCCTAAAGTATCAGTAAATGTGCAAATATTACGCAAAAGGATTTTTTTAATATTACGATAAAACATGTAAAAAATGTATTTTGTCAATTCTATAGCAAACTTATTGCATAAACATGAATACAAGTCATGCTAGGTAAGGAATTGTTGTCTCAATATGAAAATGTGCTAAAAAAAATTGTTCCTGAGCATTAAGCATAAGTTAACACTTAGGCCTAGACATGTCACCATGTGTTAAAAAATCGGGTCATTATAAAATTAGTTACGCATATTGAAATTAGCTGTGGTGTCATTATTGTGGGTCATTTACTCCCAAATGTCATCATATGTGTGTAGAATTGCATTTGATTACTTTTTATTGAAGAAAAACTAAAATATTCAATAACAAAATGGGTGTGGTGAGTCACCCCTATTTTTTTTAACCTGGGGTGACTCTTTGCAGTTGTATGTTTGTATATATCTACAAAAGTTTACATTTTTTCCCAAAATCCTTCTTACACAACAAACTACACCATATTCTGAGTATCACCACCAAATTTGGCCCTAATCCAATGGAAACTCTAGCCACAGCATCAAAGTTTGCGGAACATCAATTTTTCCGAACCAAAATTTTTGGGGAACTGAAAAACACACCTTCACTTTGACAATTTTTCATAAATTCTGTGCGCATATCGAATTTCTATAAGTAGCTGATACTTTCTAACAGAGACCTGCTCTTTCAAGCCCCGTAGTCAAACGGTGACATTTCCGACGTCTTGGTGCCCAAATGGGAGGTGCGATCAGTCACCCCGCAATTCGGGCTGCGGGGAGTCACCCCCCGCAGTCCGAATTGCGGGGTGACTGCTATACAGTTTTTGTTATATTTGTTCATTTACTGATTCTTCAGAGTTGTACTAAGTTCAGGATCTGGAGAAATGACTTTCAGTAATGCCAGTTGGCCATTATTATTGAATAAATATTTGTTACAGGCAACAATATATAAAAAACAATTGCTCCCAACTGTCAAATATGATGCAACAATGGACAAGCAGGAAAAAAGACTTGACAGGCATAAACATTTCTGCGCTATTTATTTTTAACCAGCTGATTTATACTACTATAGGCATACTACTTCTATTGGTACTCTCAAACTTTCAATTTTAGTTTTCGTTTTTTTTCATTGTAACACTTTGTGATGCATGTGAAGCCCATTCTTGACTACTGTTCTTGTGTGAGGAATCATGATTATATCTAGTATATAGCTATATGAATTTGCTCTTATCTGTGCAGAGGAGATGGACCAAACAGGTGCATGGTATTTCTGAGATGACACCAGTCTGTTTTAGTGTTCTATTTTCTTGAGATATTTAGCCAAGTTTCTGACCTTTGTCTAGCTCAGAATACAGTTTCAGAGCAAATTTGGACCTTCGTTGAGCTCAAACGACAAGTTTGTGAACAAATATTACTTTCATCAAGCTCAGACGACACTTTTCAATAAATGATTGAAGACCGTTCAGTTCTTCCCTATAACTTTATTCATAAGGTCTTTCCTATTACTTTATTCATAAGGTATTCCCTATATCTATATTCATAAGGTATCTATATTCAAGTTGACATAATATGTACAGCATAGTAAAATCTTGTTTATACTCAAGTGCTAAATAAAGTTACATCTCCCCCTGAACAGTATTTTCACATCCCCAAGCTACTTCAAGTTGGTTTTACTTTAGTGGACAACAAGTTTGTCCCACCCGTACCTTGCGTGATGAGTGAAAGAACGCAAATCTGGGTATCGTAAAATGATATCTAAACACTGCTGACCGTATGGTAGGAGTCATATCTTTCACTTTTTGATAGCTAATGGCCAACCCTGCCTCGAAAGCAGAAATAGTAGAAGACTCAACAACAGCAGCAGGCAGCTCATTCCATATCCTAATGCATCAAACATTAAAAAACCTCCTTGCCACATCCACAGAGCAGCGTGGCATCAAGAGCTTATGCCAATGCCTTTTTGCCTGTGTTAAATTTGAATGAACGCAAACCACTGTGTAGACTTGGTTGTTTACGGTTGTTTGCCTAGTGGTTTTTCATATGAGTGGCTCTGAGTGTGAGAGCCAATAGGATTTATTCCTTCCAGCATCTTCCTGTTAGTTGTTCTGCGGAGTCCTTGTTGGTGCTACCACGCATGACTGTGCTGGCTTCTCTTGGCTGTGTGCACCTGACAATTGGGCATGCTGAGCCCTTGGGGGACTGCAAAGGTAAGAAACAAGGGTAAAAAATATAAGGGAGGGTGCGGGAAATCACCCCATTTGCTGTGGGAAATCACCCCTGATTAGGGGGCATAGAACGTTGAAACTTACATTTGTTCATGGTCATAAAAGAAGTATATAGAAAATTTCAAAGACACATACGTACTTTTTGAATTATATATATATATATATTTCAAAGTATGCAGATAATGCATAGAATTGCCTCGCTCAACGCTAAGTACAAAGCGCTCTACTTTATCTAGATCCAAATTCTGAATACTTCTTCGGATTTGACTGGGGCAAATTAGGACAAAGTATTTGATAAAATATCTAGGTATAGTATTTTGACTAACACTGATATTAGCCTGGCTACTGGAAAACCACCCTTATGAAATTCAACAATATGAAAGATACCTGATATTCGTAAGAATATCAGTTATTGGCAATGAATATTGAGTTCTGTTATAATCTTTTGTATATCTGATAAATCCTGTCATGAATTTAGGTCATTGTTTTGCCCTACGTTATGTCCTTGGATACATGATCAAAAAGCATATATGATAGCTAATTGGGCAAATGAAAATTATGTTTTTCATCAATAACTCAACTAATGTTGACCATAAAGAGAAAAAAAATTAATGGATATGTCAGTTTGGGAGGAAAACTAAAAACTCATTTTATTTAGGTAGAGATCCAGCCCACTCAGGATGCAATGATACAGTAGCTGGAGGAAAGTGTTCCAATGCCAGTTTGCACAGTTGGCCGGCAGCACACGCAAAAATTGATAAGAAATATTTGATGCGCACATTAAATTTTGAGATGAAGCGCACATGAACACAATTCCAGATTATTGTACACGGAAACAGTACAATACACGTGAACAAATCTTCAAACTATTTGTTCTACTACAATTTTATGCATGCATTTTTCTCCAAAGCATATCAATTCAAGCTGACACCAAAATTCCTAACCACTGCACATCAGCATCATTGAAGAACTAGTAGCTAATTTCTTTGACCGGACAGGTCGGATCAACAATCCTCAGCTGTTGATCAGAGAAGCAAAGGAAAACCAATATCGCATATCCTGGCAGGAGAACAAGAAATTAGCAATTTACAAAACAATGTGTAATATTAGTCAAGATGAAGTGCATCAGAATTAGTGTGAATGCAACAACAGCTCAACTGCAATATTAAATTACTTCCTGCATGGTTTGAACAACAATTTAACATAGGTAACTGGATTTTGACAATAGATGTAAACAAACACCGCTGTCACACACATTTGGTAGACAAGTTTGCTGCAACATTCATGGAACAGACAGCGGAGTGGAAGTGCAAAATTATCCATTACCATTGTCAGTCGTGTGGTCGTGAGATATGTGAACAAATCAATGTTGTTAGTGATGGCAATTTTTAATATGAACTGACAATGATTGTTATTATGATTTTAATAACACCAAAGGAAAGAGTATCATCTATACGTTACATTCTGTTTATTAAGACGCTAGTTGGTGAAAGCCGTTAGCATCCATGTAAGGTCATCTCAAACTCTACACAAATTAATTATGCAGTCCATTGCTCAGTAAAGGCACCTCTAGCACTCTGCTGAGTATATATTTGCCTGTATCATTTTAAAGAAGCGCACGTAACTCATATATACTCTGCCAGCGCACGCAAAGGTCTAAATGTGCCGATCTCAGCTTCTGAGGCGCACAGATGATTTGATTCTTAATATTCAGCAATGAAAACGCACTTATTTTCTCAAACCCATGCCCATTTGTGCAATCTGGCTGACATGTTGCTAGTCAGTCAGCTTCATGCATTTGAACAACTAATAGCATTGACAGGGGTGACTCTGCAGTCAAAAACCACAGGTGACTCCCCACACCTCTCTTTTGGGCACCAAAACGTTGGAAATCACAATATTAGACTACGGAACTTGAAAAAACAGATCTTTGTTCGTAGGTATCAGTAACTTGTAGAAATTTGATGCGCACACAGAATTTATGAAAACTTGCCAAGTGAAGATGTGTTTTACAGGTCACCGATAATTTTGGTTTGGAAAAATTGATGTTCCGCAAACTTTAATGCTGTGGCTAGAGTTTCCATTGAATTAAAGCCAAATTTAGTGGTGATACTCAGAATATGTTGTAGTTTGTTGCATATGAAAGATTTTGAGAAGAAATGTAAACTTTTGTAGATATATACATATATACAACTATGGGAGAATCATCCCAGGTGAAAAAACAATCGGGGTTGTCTCCCGGCACCTATTTTGTTATTAAATATCTTAGTTTTTCATCAATGAAAAGTAATTAAATGCAATTATACACACGTATAATGACATCTGGACGTAAATGACCCACAATAATGACACCACAGCTAATTTCAAAATGCGTAACTAATTTTATAATGACCTGATGTTTTTAACACATGGTGACAAGTCTAGGCCCAAGTGTCAACTTATGTTTAACGCCCAGGAGCGTTCTTTTATCATCATATTTTCATGTCTAGATAACAATACTTTACCTAGCATTACTTGTATTCATTTTTTCTCATAGAATTGAATCAATAAATTTTTTTACCTTATATATCGTATTATTAAAAAGATTGTTCTTTCATAATATTTGCTAATTTACTGATACTTTAGGGTCATAATTAGTTCAGGATTTAGAGAAATGACTTCCAGTAAAGTTAGATTGCAATAGATGAAGAAGAACTTTGTTTCCTGCTCTGAAATTTGAAAAAATAATTCCTCGACAGTCAAAAATGAAGTCAACATATGATGAGCAAAAAAAAGACCAGTCAGAAGTAATATTTTTCGTAAAATTTTATTTTACGCAACTGATATATACTAATATAGGCATGCTCTATCTATTGGTACTCTTAAACTTATAATTTGCGTTTCAATCATTGATATATAGGGGTGCGAGGAGTCACCCTGTTTGGTGCAGGGAGTCACCCCCAATTAGAGGCCGTAGCTTGCCACATGGTTTAATGTGAATAACTTTTTTTGGTTAACGATAGAATGTTGAAACTTATGGTGCTCCATGGTCATAAAAGTGGCTATACACACAGTAAATATGAAGTTTCTTGGCCCCATACTTTTTGAGTTATTTTAAAGTGTGCAAAAAATGAGGAGAGTCACTCCAGTTGACGCTACTTAAAAATTTTAAAGGGATCAAAAAGATTGACATGAGCAGACTTCATCAACGAGCACAACTTGCAGATGACAACATAGCACATAGTACACGACGCGTAGCACACAGGTGGCTTTGACACTGCCCTAGAGCACTTTTTTTCACTATGGCAAAAGACACACAAAGGTTTCTAGACTCACTTGGGTCTTTGTGGTAAGTTGAAGTACAGCTTTGCGGAAGTGCAACTTTGTATCTGCGTTACCCATGATAATAAAAAAAAATAGTCGCTCGTTAGACGGAAATGAAGTTGAAAATATCAAGTTAACAAGCATACAGTGTTATACAAATAAAATAATTTAGGAACGTATTAGAGCACGCAAATGTAATCCATCGTAATAACTTGGCACAGCTGTCAAGAACTGCCACTGCTGCACGGGCGAGCATCGTGCACTCGAAGCATGAATTCCAAATCATGACGAGAAACATGAAAAATTTATATGACAAATTAGTACGTTCGTTTGGGATGACGCACGTAACGTCATAAACAAGTTTTCTGTCAAACGCTCGTCACTGTATTGCAGCACCCACAAACGTAAGGAAATAACAGAACGGATATAAAAGATAAAATTCTACACACAAATACGAAAAAAAATGTGAACATTATTTGCATTTGAATGAATACAAAAGCGATAGCAGTCATTGGAAAAACTGCAAAAAAATTGTTTCCTCCTATGCTATTCCCTATGTGTATACACTCTTAGAGAGCTCACGACAGAGTATACGTTAAGCGAACAGATTAGCATTTGACGTCATCATACACGAACCTACAAGTGCATTTGGGATGACACCAAAGACCATGAACCAACTGCCTCTCTGCATGTAAATTTATGTTGGGGTCAAGATGCAATGAAATGAGCAAAATACACAGCTATTTTTAGTTACTCGTTGAGGTATAGAAGCCGGATCAATTGTTAAACAATGGTGTATCTCAAATGAACTTCTAGCGTGTCTGCTGCAATGTAACTAAAGCCTTATAGCCTGTGCACACGATGTTCAAAGTTTCAAAGTCCTTGAGTACTTTGAAGGAATGACTAACGTTTTCAGTCCTACAGTCTCTGCACGCGAGGAGTGCGTGAGCGTTGAAACTTCTCGTGTGTCATGTCTCTCGGCAAAACTGCTGATCGATGTAAATAAACCTCTTGGGTTGTGGTATTATTTAACAGCACATGCATACTATTCGTGAAAATTTGTAAAAGAACAATAATGGAACTATCAATTAATGATAATACTTGGAACCAATAGTTAATATTTGATACGGCATTATCGTATAAGGGCTCGTAAAACGATGCTCTGCCTTCTCCTCTCAGTGCCCTCACAAGTGGAAGTATATTCAATTTTTTCATAAATAGTGTAGTAGTAGTGAGGATTAAAAATATTATAATTTTATACCATTGTATTCACCCCATTGAAAGACCACAGGTACCAGGTCCTCTGGCGGCAGAAGTTTCTCAGCACGCCTAGTTGCACTTCACGTCGGTAGACTTCAACCCAAAGCTGTGTAATCGTCAAACTTTCTGGAAGTATCAAACAAGCTAGGAATAAAGGAAAATCTGTAATTAAAGCATTGCACAGCAGTTAACCAATAAAATATTAATAGTTGACATGTGTAACATAGACAATACCAGCCTAGCATAGGAGTAATGAAACAGCTTGTAATTATCAAGTTATTTTAGCAGCTTGAAACAACTACCTGGCACATTCAGTGTTGCCCTCTAGTGCTCAACCTATCGGCAGGATACTCCCGGGCCCGAGGAAGTTGCGTATAAGCTCGCGAAGTCGAGTTCTGCCCTGCTCCTGCTCTCTCCTACAGCAACTATCGCATAATTCACTTCATGTAAATAATGTATTTCCTTCTAGATTAAGGTATTATATTTTCGACCATTGTATTAACTCCCAGTGGAAATGTGTCGCAGATGAAGTTTTCCTTTAGCGGCGGGAATCCCTTCGCACGCCAACTGCCGTTTTCCCTCTGACGCCGGGAATCCCTCCGCACGTCAATATGCCATCAAGCAGTGCGAGACTCCAGCTCAAAGTTCCCGCGTATGCTGTAAGAAACCATTCGGCAAGAAAGATTTTCTTCTATTAGAATGACTATTTGGATCTTTGATGTGGTGTTACAATTTGAATTGCATTATATAAGATCTCACCGATAAACTAAATTAACACATAAATTCTCTCGTAATTACACCTCTTTGGGTCCATATCGTTAAGGTCACTGTTGCTGCATGGGCCTCGAATACAAACTTCTATCCCATCGTCTTGCGTGCATCGAACCGAATGCACGCAACTTGCCCCTGCATGGAACTTTAATTAACAATCAGTCAAATACGACAAATGCCTTAATCAAAGTTGTTATCCTTTGGAAAATCACTTGTGCCGTCTGATAAAATGCGTTACTTCTGAATATATCCAAGAAAGATACATTAACGCTGCGAAAAACAATACTTCGAATGTACAGCAATTAAAAAACACCGAGATTGGGTAATTTTGTAACAAGTCGATTTTTTCAATGAACTCTAATGTAACAATGTATTGTTATAAATAAATATAACCAACTTCGTTTGCAAACTCTGTGTTTCCCTCAATCCTTTCATGACCTATACTAGAATAGATTTCTGCTATAAAAAGTTAGAGCTCAAGGAATGAATTTTTTCCTATCTATACTTCACTATTCCTGCTCTTCGCATGGCGGCCGCCATGTGGCTGTGGTTGGAGGTTTGGCTTCACTCGCTAGCGTTCATATAACTGGCTGTGCAGCCTCCACCTATACAACCCCCTTGCTTGGGCCCCACTGCTGTTCATTTGGCCGCCTCACGGTGACAAACTAACAGGTAGGGTTATGCCTCTCTAGGATTGAGCACGCCCCGTGCTCTTGTGCAGTGTTTTTAAAGTTAGCAATATAGTGGTAGGCGTCTTCATCCGATGTGTCTACGATCGTCAGTAACATTATATAACATTGTGTATTTCTGCCGCAACTTTGATTTGTATTATTTCAACTCGTATCAATAAACTAAAGTAAAGTGTGAATGCCACTCGTATCGTACCACCTAACGGTCCATTGTGTTAGGGGTATATGTTATGGAAAAGACCCCAATTATAGGCTAAAACCCTAAAAAATCGTGGCTTCATGTTAGATTTGGGGTAAGTTTCTATGCGATATTTTAGGGGAACTAAACAAGCCTCGGACTGTCCTCAAAACGCTCAACTACCGAAGTCTTTCCTGGCCAATCTTGAAAAAAAATTCTCTCGTCGATCCGTTGAACGAAGAAAGCGTGGAAATGATCGAAACTCATGCAGTTTTAGCCCGAAGCTACATGGATTTGAACGAAGTTTGCATTGGGCTTAAATTGTAGGCGTAATAGTTCCCGAGTCGTCATTGCTTCCGTTTTCAAAACGGATAATTTATTTATTAACTAGTTTTTAAATCTGCCTTCTGGGGTTTCCAAAAAGGAACGTTATATCTGTTTGATTTTCTGATTATAATACACAGCCTTCTGGTTGATTAGTGAGTTACCAGTTGGCAAAACCAGTTTAGTTAAAAAGTTAAAGTTAGCTTCTGTGAGCTGTAATAATTCAAGTGTACACGGCACTTGCAATTTCAAGGCACCTTCGATATGTTTAATAAAATGTTTTTAAATATAATTTCAATTATGAAATATGAAAAATGAGCACCATTGGGCGTAGCCCTTGTCGGGGCTCTGTGCATAAATTTCTGACTCCCCCAAAAAAATTTGATTTAAATTATTAAATAATATAAAATAGGGTTGAGTATTATGGGCTCGCTCCTATACCAGACAAGGACATTGACATGACATGAAATTTTTGTTGTAGTGTAATTATAAATTCTCAACTTAACTGCGAGAAGACATCCGAGGTAATAAAGAAGGGAAAAAGAAGGGAGATTGGAAAGCCGGCAAAAAAATCAAAGACGCTGTTGCTTCACAGCGGGTAATCTTGTCACTGGTGAGGCTTGAATGACAGTGTTGGAAACAAGGTCCACGAGTTTGGTCTGAGAGTCCAGGAGAGTGTTGACGTACAAACAGAGGGAGTTGATTCACTGTTGTTCTGGGCCAATCCGCAGCATAAAATGACGGCTGCAAAAAAATCATAGGGTAAACCAAATATGCCACATGGGAGACAATTACACATCAATCTGCCTGCCTCATACAGGCAGACGGAATAGGTGCATCTAGTAAATAAACATTTAAATAGAAATAGTATACCCTTAATTGAATGTACAAGGCTGTATAGTAGTTGTATGATATTCAAATCTATTTGGAAATATAGAATATTTACATCATATATTTATACATAGGCACGAACAGCGGTATGGGTGCTATTCAGAAATAGAGATTGCTACACCATGTGAACAGGATACCAATTTGAATATCCTATTA
>SDVV010005013.1:0-19597 GCA_016164225.1 Gammarus roeselii | reverse complement strand
TCACTCTGGTCGTGAGGCTGTATGCCGCTTCACGATGTGGTACTTTAACATCACTCTGGTCGTGAGGCTGTATGCCGCTTCACGATGTGGTACTTTAACATCACTCTGGTCGTGAGGCTGTATGCCGCTTCACGATGTGGTATTTAACATCACTCTGGTCGTGAGGCTGTATGCCGCTTCACGATGTGGTACTTTAACATCACTCTGGTCGTGAGGCTGTATGCCGCTTCACGATGTGGTACTTTAATGTGTTCCGATGCGTTTTCAGTAAACGCCTGGCTCGCTGACGTTGAGCGCGAGACCTGCATCAGTCACGTACGACAGGTGCCATAGTAGCTCACTTGCTCTCTCATATTACAGTACACTGGCAGGAATCTATGCACAGTGCATTGCAGGGAATTGAGTTATAATGCGATTTAACAAGCTGTAATTTAGCTTCGTTTGGCGCTAAGAACTCTCGTACTAACATGTTACCAACAGCCTTTTGTCGTCTGGTCTGCTTTGCAGCATCCTTATCATCTGTGAAATACGAGGAAACCAACTGCCCAAGATACTAGATGGTGTCACAATTGATACTGTAAATCAATTGTGACACCATCTAGCTCAACATCGGTCGAGAAATAACGCTCATGTTTCCTTGCCTGGTCAACATACACACAGTTTTTGAAATGCTATTCGCAATATCACGGGGCCGAGGGAAATCACTACAAATATCTAGAAACTTTCACAGGCCCGAGAGAGTTGGAGCTACTACTAACACCATAGCATCGGCATAGCTAAAAAACAATAACAGCAATTGGCAATGTGACAGTACCCTATGTTCTCCTTGCGCGTAATTGGTAATTTAGATCATCGGTAAAAACATTATAAAACAATTGTAAAACCATTGATACAATAAAAGGGAGTGGATTTTGAACCACACGACATCCAGAGGAGAAATTTCTGCTTTTTGTTACAGAACACTTCAACTCAGCGATATGATGAGGGGCTCCTACAAATTCAGTGATCTACTCTATCAAACGCTTTCATTGCATCTTAGAAGCACATAAAGCACCCTACTTCTGTTGTATTATACTATTTGTTTCAAAACAAATATCGCCATTCCAGCACCATGATCCACCTTGGAACCAAAATTACTGTTCTCGATGAACAAATACGTTAGCATCTTTTTAGAATTATTTTGCTCCAGAACTTTGAATATTGAGGCAGTATTAGGAAGGGGACGATAATTATTATTGTCCGATGGTCTTTCATTTCACGTTGTGGAAGCAGTATTACTTTTACATGCATTACATCTACGGGCAACTGCTCGGCTCGTCTGTGTGGAATGCTTTTACATTTATCCAGAAAGATCATCTCCATCTGCCTTTTTATTTGTATTAGTCAGAAATCGGCGGTTATGCCAGGCACCCCCAGAAAAATAGTATACAATGGTCACTAATCACATTCAGACTCTTTTTGTCAACATGTTCAACGAAATTTTCCCTAGTAAACGATATGCCATTGTTTTTCTTCTTCATCCCATTTGAAATGACTAATAGTATTCTATAAACCCGTGTTGGGGCGCGGAATTATGCTGTGTCTACAGGAGGAGAGTACGAGAACGTTCGATGAACCGTCGACCATCAGCACTGTCGAGTTTGCTGGCACTAGCAAGTTCAGTAAATCATACTCTGTGTCTCTCTTCTGTTAACTAAGAGTGAAATGTAGTGAAGGAACTCGTACATTATTAGGAATTGCCTAGTTAGCTGTGCGACATTTAACGATCCACTGCGTTACCTCGTCAAGACATTTTCGAAAGCTATAAAGAAATGAACGTCTGAGTGCTTTGAAAGTGTTTCGTTACTATCAAATACACAGCATGAGGTAGACATTTCTTACGATTTTTAAGTTATATTGACAGCAAATTGTAAAGAGGGATCCTTTAGCATCCCCGCAACAAACGAGCGTATTTATTTTTCCATAAATAATACCGCTCTATGTGGTTATCCTTCTAACGATATCATGCATTATTGTCGCCACACGATTAGTCAACGACGATGCTAGAAAAAGTATTCAAACATTTTCACAATTAGAAAAATTAATTTACTTGTTAATCGCCCCCATGGAGTGGTTGCCGAGTAGGGGATCGCTTTGCAATAAGTGACCTTTGGTCGTGCGATTTACTGCCCAATATACTTAATTTACTTGTTAATCGCCCCCATGGAATGGTTGCCGAGTAGAGGATCGCTTCGCAATAAGTGACCTTTGGTCGTGTGTTGTACTGCCCAATAGACCACATTTACTTGTTAATCACCTGCTATTTAATATGACGTGGAATCAAAGTGACCTGGGTTACAGATCTCTAGATATTGCTGTTTATATTTTCGGAATATCCGACGCGTGGTTCTACCAGAGCGTTTTTTCCAAGGATAACTTAACGAAACTACTGTATATAATAGAACTAAAAAAAATTCATTATACTAGAACTACATTTTGAGTAACACAGTTAACTTGGCATTTACTTTTTATGCCGAATGATCATTAATGTTCCCAAATTGAGTTGTGTTGTATATTATTGTGCGGTATAATTACATTACGGTGACAAACCTCTATGCTACATTCCACTAAGTCATAAATTCAAGTGTTTAGATCAGAATTTTCATCTGCACTATAAAACAACAAAAACTCATCACAAATCTCGAGGAAAACATGAAGGGGTTGAGCGTTTTCGCCCGAGCACTTGGGAACGATCCTACTGGTGGAGGTTTTGAGGCCATGTCACCTAGGATAGCTCATGAAATTAGGCTCAATAAATGAAAGCTCAGGTGTACGAACTGAGCCATCAAAAATAAGAACAGTACTGTGAAACGGACTGCGATATACCTATTTAGTATCGGAAGCTGTGCTGTCAACTGTTTAAAGTGGTAGGAGCCACTCACAGGAACAGGAGCTCTACGGTGTGAACAACAGGAGTCTACAGAAAGGAATATCACCCAAGTCATGCCTATTAATGCGTCTTGCACTAGTCGTAGGCCCGCTTACTAATTCCCATTCGGCAAATTTTCTGGTTTTGTGATGTAACGTTTCTGAGCGTCAAGTTTACGGGCTCTGTGCGTTGTGATCAGGTAGGTGAGGTGTTCAGCTCTGACGTATAAAGGCAAACGATGCGGTAGAGGCAACCGTCGCTGCAACTACAATAACATCAACGATCGTACACCTTCGTTGTACTTGATGTTGAAACAAATGCTCACATACAATTCGTAAAGATAGCCTTGTCAAATTATTGAATTATTAGTCCAGTCAATCAACGCTCTTTTATAAAGTTGATAGTTTTGCATAAACTCCTTCGACTGTGTCTTTAACCCTTCACCCTCCTCACCCCCGCGAGGCTATTCTCTTCTGCCACTCTATGGCAGCATTGATCCTCCCGCGCGTTAGGCGGCAAAGTTGGTGCATTGACCATTTATCCATGTATGTACACAAGTCTGTGTCACTTCCCTTCCCCTTCCTCACTTGATTATATTGTCCCTGTCGAGTCTAAGCTCTTTACAATATTATTATCGCATTCAATGATTCCGACACTTCACTATTATTATTTTATCGCAATACACTTTGGATCAATTAGTAATGTTAATCTAAAACCTAAAACGTATATCTTTTTTAGATATTGTTATTTTTATTCTAGTTTAGATGACTGAGCGTTGCGGCATAAACAACTGCGGTGAAGATACGATGCAGGTGATGTTAGACTCCAACTGTTTGAAGATGATTACAATTCTATAATTGTGAATAATTCTTCAGACAAATTTCGAAGCGAATTTGCTTTATGAAAGTTCAATTTTGTATATATTTCCTCCCACAGGGGGGCGCAGTGATAAAAAACGTCTACAAAAACGGTAAGACAATTTAAAAAAAATCTCCTGACAGCGGTGATATGTACGATGCCAAAAGGAGTATCCACTAGTTCAGAAAGGTAATATTGTATCACAATCATATCACGTTAATGATTTGTCACAAATATTATTTCATGAGTATGATGTATTTATGTATGTTTATATTTACCATCACTTTCTTGGTACGGTAACTTCTTGTCAGCGTTTCCAAATTAAACGTCGGTTAGTGTTGAAGAATCCGTGTATACTTTTTCAGGAAGCGCTTGTAGAAAAATGATTGAAAAATATACTAGGACCAAGAAAAATTCAGTCAATTGGACACGCAGACGAGTTCAACTTCAAAAGCTGAATGCAACCGCTCATCCAAGTAATTTAAGGATCACGCGAATGAGCCAAAATTGAACATTGTTCGGAAGCCAAACTATAGTACACCAACAATCACCTGTTCTATGGAAGTTGACCAGCTCGTAGAGTTGGCGCTGAGTAGTGATAGTACTAGAACTTGTTCACACAAGCAGAATGGCAAAATATTCTTCTTCTTCAAAACGCTGGACATTCGTGTGCATATTTTCAGATGGTAATTGTTAATACGCTTCAGAAGCTATAAAAGACTATTTTGACGCTCTAAATGACTGACATGTTATTAAATGGACCCTACTCCACATATATAAATTGTAAACAGAATTTCGATGGCGCGAAATCTAGTGCACTTTTAAGAGATTACCACCGCAAGGAATGCATTTGTTTTGTTACCAACTGCAGTATGTTTAGGAGGCACAAAGATTGTCTGCTCGTTGAAATACATTTTAAATTACAATTCCATTAGTTGATGAACATGTGTTGCCCCGAACCGATACACAATATTAGGCACAACTATTTACTAATGCTTATTGATGCTGGGCTAAGTACATTACTTGCTATGAGCTCACCCAACATAACATGGCACATTATTACATGTGTACAGACATACAGTCGTTCCCTCCCATACAGAATAGTGGTAAGGCCTGGCGGTCACTGAGTGTGGGAGAAGCCCAGTCTTCCCTTCTAGAAGGCAACCTCATGGTTTTGAGGCTCAAACTCACGACATGCAGCAATGGAGGCTGTCACGGCAGTCCGATATGCTATAACAATCGGCCACAGTGCACATCCAACCGGATTATAAAAAAAATCATCCAGTTTTCATTGGACAACGCCAAACCTTGCTCATTTATCGAGCAAAATCCCAAAACATAAAACACAAACCATGTACAAGGATGGGGCTTTTCAAATTGAATAAAAACTCCAGTCCAGAGCATGTTGATATTAATCCCAACTGCCGAGAACACAAATCAACTCTGACGATCTAAGTTCAGCTTCGACCATGAGCGGGCCAGCAGCGATACAGCAGCAGGCAAGCGGCGGACCAGCAGCGGGTGATCAGCGCTGCAACGCTCCATGCCAAACCTTGCCTCCCTGGCAGCAGAGCTAAACCCTCCAATTAGTGCGGACAGACCGGTGACGTGTTTAGCCCTTAACACTGCAGCTGAATAGCTGGCCGCTGTGTACCGGGACACGGTCGAATGGAACATTTGGTCACCATAATCAAATGTGAAACGACACGCTATTGGTAGCGAGCCTGCCGACCGCTATATTGTTTAGCACTTGTTTGATGTTAAATGCCGGCTCTGAAAAGTAATCATAGGCATAATCCTGTACAGTTGTTAATTGTATAGTACACGAACGCTACTCGATGCTCTCTACGTGACCCTTGGCCTGTTTCACCGGTCTGATCCTGTACTGATGTAAGTAGTATACACGCACACTACTCGCTGCTCTCTTCCTGACCTCTGGCCTGGTTCATAGACCTGATCTTGTACTGATGTGATAAGTCTTCCAGTACATGAACACTACTTGCTGCTCTCTACGGACCCTTGGCTTGGTTCATAGACCTGACCCTGTACTGATGTTATTAGTCTTCCAGTACACGAACACTACTTGCTGCTCTCTGCCGACCCCTGGCTTGGTTCATAGACCTGACCCTGTACTGATGTTATTAGTCTTCCAGTACACGAAAACTACTCGCTGCTCTCTACGGACCCCTGGCCTGGTTCATAGACCTGACCCTGTACTGATGTTATTAGTCTTCCAGTACACGAAAACTACTCGCTGATCTCTACGGACCCCTGGCCTGGTTCATAGACCTGCCCCTTTACTGATGTTACCAGTCTTTCAGTGCAAGCTCAAATACTGAGATATTTCTCTCCTAAAAACACACGTATGTGTTCAAACGTGTTGATGGATTGCACGAAAACAAAGTTTCTTGGTGTAATAATAGACGGGAGACCACAGGAAAAATCACGTTTCTCTTGCTGCCCGAAAATAATCCAAATTGTGAAGCATCCTGAACTTATTTCAGAATTGTCTAACATCGTTTGCGAAAAGTCTTTTGTACCACATCCTTATTCATCTGTTTTTGGCTTACTGTGTAAACGTGTATGCTTCTGCCAACAAAACAACTATAAGTCCTCTCATTCTTAGTCAAAAGCGTGTGTCACGTTTGCACATACCTGCCTCTCTTTTGTCATGGAATATTCTCTCCCACTAGTGGTGTATATGTCGCAATTGATTGATTTGGACAATGTAGCTAAAGGTTAAGATGTATCTATTTACTCTGGTTTTCCGACTCACCCGCTATGTATCTCGGACATTGTAATTATTAATTACTTTTGTAGTCGATTCAATTACATTTGAGTCGATTTAATTACTTTCGGGGACCTGAGTCAGATAACAGGCCAAAGAGTCTTATGGCTGGGTTGCGATCGGAACTGGTGATTCATTCGGACGGACGAACAGCTTTCAGATTATTCGTTTGGTAATAGGTTATATATATTAATAGGTTATAAATGTTAATAGGTTATATATATTAATAGGTTATATATGTTGATGGGTTACATTTATAGAACGTTTGCACACTACCTTAGGTATCCGCATTTCAATGCTGGGCATACTGTATTGCAATTCCATTTCATGTCATGTTGCATTTATGCATTTTAAATGCTAGTCCTCTGAAATTTATGAGTATTGCTGACATACATTCATAACATAATTATTTAGTAATAATAAATCTAACAGTCGCATAATAATTTACATGCAGTAATAAAGGTTAAAACCCCACACTTTCTTGCACAAATGTTGATTTCCGGACACGTTCATGATGAATTTTTCAACCTTGGTATCATTTGTTCGTCGTTCGCTGTTGATCAATTTACACGTGGCATAGATTCAATTAGTTTGATGCTATTTTCTGCGATTGTATTATCTGTACTCTTGCACTCTGTTTTAGTTACTCTTGTAGCAAATCCTTTCGTTTTCTCTGTTGTGAGCTATCGGACGCAGAAAAAGATACAAAATAAACAGGTGACTGGAACATTCCTTCAAAAGAAGAAAGAAACCGCTATGGATTATTTTCCAGATGCAAAATATTTGCTCAGTGTGAATATGATTGTCTCTATCAATTGATGCATTTCATTTTAATTCTCTCGCTTTGTAAAATTAGGTGAGATTGCACTTCCATGTTAAATCCATGTTTACATCAGTATCATCACCAAGAGTATAAGTGACTCATTCGGAGGCGAGGTTGTTCAAGGCGAGGATCGAAAAGCTCTACATGCAGTTTCTGTTTTCCGATTATTTATTTCATATGTATATAATATCTATAGAAATAGTATGGCTTATTAGTTTGGCAGTTGGCGGGTTGATGTATAAATTTTTTAGGATGCAGCAGCTTCGTTACGAGATTCTGTATATTCCATAACGCATTATCCAGGTTTGAACCAAATATATCGGTGTTCCATTCACGCGGTGTTCCAATAGTGAGAGAAGCTGAACGTTACGGATTTATTGTAAGTTATTATATTATGTTATGTATACTTAATAATGATCGGTTGATTTATGTTGAATTTGTATTGTTTTTGGAATTTTGAATAGTTATCTCAAACAGTTAAAGGAATTTATAGGGTATTTTAGGTTTGCATTGTCCATTTAGCACACTATTTCCGGCAAAATTTGGTCAGTTATTGAATCATTCTTCTTATTTTATTATAGCTTGACCGTTTTAGTATATTTTCCTTCAGTTTTGTATATTCTCTGTGCAGTATCAATCTTCGTTGCAAGATATTGGGTATTTTATACAAGTATAGGAATATTAGAATATATTACGTTTGTATCTGCAATGTAGAACATTATTTCTGGTATAATTTAGTTAGATGTTGTACATTTTTAGTGTTTTATATATCGTATTACATCCTGGTACAATGTTTGACGGGGATATTATAGATATAGAAGATTCCATTTGTTACAAACATGGTCTTGTTGTTACTTTATTGTATATTTAGTGTAGGAACATACTTCAATGTTTTGGAGGAGTTAGAGAGTCCCCTAGGCCAAAGCTCGTTGTGTTTATATTTATTTGTATAAGTAGACCGTTGTACTATGATGGCATACCCTAGTGTATTACAATTTTTAATATTGGTTAGGGCAGAGTAGCGAATCTCATTTGGCTATTTTTTGTAGTTGTTGTATGATTTTTTTCCGCGATAATCATAGAAATGTATGTTTAAGAGGTGTAAATCCGTACTACAGCTCTGTGGAATTTCGTCATTGATCCCTAACAAGTGTTTAGTTTACCGTTTTAGAAGACGATTTACTGGATGGATGGGTTCTGGTGTAGAGGCGGCTTACACTCTTTAGTGGTCATTTGGAGTTCGTACAAGTTCAACGTGATTTTGTAAGTTCTTGTGGATGTCGGTCTTGACTTCCATGGGTTTGTTAGAGAGGTTATCCGACAAGCTGCTGATCATTGTAGTGATTTACTTAGGTTGTCAGTGAACAGAAGCCCAGGTTTTTATGCCCACACACTCTTTGAGACTCATGTCAGGCCCATTCTTGACCACTGTACCTGTGTGTAGATTCCTGGTTATGTCCAGGATCTGACTTTGCTCGACGTTGTTCAGAGATGATGGACTAAACAGGTGCATGATATGTCTGAGGAATTGTACCATGACTTGGTGTTACCTCTAAATTTGTTATATATCAGTGGTAGATTGCTGAGATGTGACCTAGTAAAGCATTGTAGAGTTCGTTGTTATGACACAATGGGCTTTGATTTGTCCCACTGTAGACATAGTATCCTAGTAGGTTTAAAAATTTCTTATAGATTTGAACGGATACCTTAGTACTATTATTTATTTATGCATGACCTCAGTATTTGTTTTACTGTCAGATATTTTCTATATAACTGTTATGTTAGTATATGATTTTTTCTTGAATCAGATCACCTTAAGAGTTGAAGTACAGGATTATTTCACTTTTATCTATCACAAGATCGGTAATGTACATCGGCATCATGTATTGGTTGAACATTCACCTTCCATACTGGTGTAGGATTTATCATCTGGGTGTGGTAGGATACACCGTATATAATAGTTAATAATTGTCGGTTATGGTAGAGTAGACAATCTTATTTAGCCATTTTATAGTTGTCGTTGCATGTTTTGATTGGTGATCATAGGAATATACTTGTGTTATGTATAAATTTGCCTAATTTCATGGAATGTTGGGTATAAAATACGCTTTATTTGATGTGATGATCCAAAATATTGATATGTTTTACCTCTCGACATTGGATTTGTGTCCGGTTTCATGTCATTTCGGAGAACTAATCTGCCGGATTTGTGTAAAGTGTTAGTGTTAAAATTCTTCAATAATTTAATGTATATCTCAATTATGTCATCCGCTCGCATGTCTTTACTAGCTGCTTATTCCCAAATGTCCTACTTCTATAAATGTTTGTGATCCGTTTGCAGTTTATACGCTTAGAAGTTATTGATTAATTCAGGCTTTGTTATGAGATTGCGTTCCGATTCAGAATATCTGACTTATTCGAGCATTCACCAGATCCACTGTAGCATTTTGCACTATAGGTTCGTAATGTGGACGGGCCGGAAACCTATCCCATCCTAACCTATCCTAACCTAATCTAACCAAAGATTATATGTTCTTCGCCGTTTTCATACTTATATCATGTATTTTTTCAGTGATTTCAGCTTTATTCATATCGATTTTATCCACTTAACTCTGTAGTTTTTACCAATCTTTACCAGTTCATGTACCTACATGTATATATTTTTCACTTTGCTTGTTTCAAGTCCAGTAATATCGACTAGTTTCAAGTAATGTTAGGTGATCGCTCGTTAGTAGGCTGTAGTGTTCAAAACGTTTATGTATGCTTACCGCATATGTCAGTGATTGTTATGAGTGGTAATGCGTTAGCAAGTTTTATGTATGTTTTTACTATTAGAATAAGATTTTTTTGTTGCAATGTTGGATGTGTTGCTCCTACCATTTTTTGTCTATTATAACAAATATTGAATAAATCCGCTTCTAAAGCTTCAAATTTTGGAGGGGTAACACCTTACTCAGGCAGCCAAGTTATCACTTCAATAGACCGACTTGGCTCTGTCATCCCTCGAAAATTTGAAATTTTGAATTTGAAATTTTGTTATACCATTTTTTATCTCATGTAACACGTACATACGCTTGAACATACACATGCACGTACGTACACAGCCCTATACACATACATACATACACAGTTGATGACCTAGGCGAGCAATGTTACGCCTAATGTTTTGCAAAAAAACAACATGTAATCAACTTGAAATACCTAGCTGCATACCGAGGATGGAGTCAGTGTTACGTTGAAATCAAGCGGAGACGCACGTTTCGTCAAAGAATAAACAAAAATCAAAATTTATATCTCAAAAATTTGTTAACAATTGTTGGAAGAAGAAATCTCCGAAGATGATATGAGTCGGATCGAACAAATATTGACTAGTGTTGAAAATATCAGTTGTCTCAGAATGGGTAAAACAAGAATCAAAAGAGTGGGAGACATGATTCATGTATGGATGAAGAAAAAAGGAACTTATCTTTGGGTAACTAATGTCGACGCGTTTCAGTCGTATGTAACAAAGTTTAATGAAAATAAGAAAGCAAACCTCAAAATTGATATGATCCAAGTGGAAAATCATCATCATGACTGTAATAAAACTGAGGTACTAGGAAACAAAATGTACCTAAGAACAAAAGAAAATGTGGATCGTATGCAAAAAATCATCAATGATGAAGATCAGAATGACTTTAAATTGGAGAAGTTTCGAATAATTAGAGTTCAAGAAGAAGAAACAATACATTAGTGGACTCACGGGAACGGAACAGCCTTCGTTATTCGCGTCAAAGAAATGATGGAGTATATGAAGAATTTTGAGAGGAAACGGAAATATAGTGATGATGGGTATGGTTGGATGAACGAACCATGCTGTTTCAAATATAAAAAATAAGTAGATGTCATAGATGATGCTAGCAAGGTCTGTAAATAATGCCAATGAAACTAATAATAAACCATGGAAATCCTTTATTTAATGTTTATATTATGCTAACCTCAAATGTTAAGCAATGAATTGCAAGCATTGTGTCAGTCGGAGGTAACGTCGAATTGTCGAAATCAGTAGAAGAATATGTTTCACGGTATGAAACGAAGCTCAAAATGTTGCTCATGACAAATTTAAACATTGCTATAAACCTATCGTAGGGGTGAATGATCTAGATATAATACGGAATGGTAAGACATCAATCAGAGTCCGATCAGATCTTGCTCAGACAATTTTGTAGATCTGTTGTAGAAGGATGGAGTATAGCCTGAGACACCGTTTGTTCGAAAGTGATGGAGTAACGGGGGTCTGTAACCTGTGCAGAAGATGAAATAAAATTGAATAAACATAAATCCACAAGTATTGTGTGGCGACATCTGAAACTAAGTTATCGTCATGAATAAAAAAAGTATAGGAAAGAAAAGATAAATCAGAGGTGCAAGTCGTCAAAGGATGTAGTGACAATAGCTATTGAAGTAAATCAAGTAAACCTAGTGCGAGACCATGTATCCGATTGTATGAAGCTGGAAACAAATATGAATTACTTGTAACATTCAATTCATCTAAGTTTGAAAATGGGACCTCTCTGCCAACTAATATGGGTCGAGAGTGACAACGAAATGAATCACGTATATGTTGAAGTGATATTTAGAGTCGTGTGGAGGGCTTTATATGTATACAACTATGACTGAATACCATACATACGGTTAGGTTAGGTTTTTGAGGGGTGTGAATAACATAAGTGAAAGTGATGTGAATATATGTCAAAAAAAATCAAGAATCATATGAAAATAGATAGAACAATCAAACAAACGATGTAATTTACATATGAGAAATGGATGAAATTTGCTAGATCAAAATTGGAAGTGTGTATCAAAACTGCAAAGGATAGATCAAAATGTAGATTCAAGTGGAGATAATTGATATGCTTAAATCCTAAAACATTGAAAAATCATACGAAAGCATGAAATCTCTATCGATAATACATAATTCTTGGTTGGAACAGGTTAGGTTAGGATGATTAGTTCTTATAACCAAACATAACGTGAAGCTGATCCACATTAAATATCTTGTAACAAAAGCAAAGGACTTTGTTCAACTGGAAAAAAACAGATCAGAGGTATAATGCTGCAGATGTTGACCGACCCTGTATATGCATACAAATATGTGTATGTGTCTACATTGCGCCGGCACCAATCCAGTATACGCCCACATTATGCCGACATATGCCGGCACCAACCCTGTATGCGCCTAAATTATGCCGGCAAAAACGCTGTATACGCCAACATTATGCCGGCACCAACCCTGTATACGCCTGAATTATGCCGGCACCAATCCTGTATACGCCTACATTATACCGGCATATGCCGAAACCGACCCTGTATATACGTATATATGTGTGTATGTGTGTACATGGTGTGTGATATTAAAAAAAGCTACGTAAAATATAATCATGTGGAAGAATTTGATATGTACATTGCATAACAGAATGACTAAGTACCATACATAACCATCAAACTTGGATAAAAAAATATAAAAATATTGGTTAGGCTAGGTTAGGATAGGATGATTAAATCTTTGAACCTAACATCGCGTTTGAACCTAACATCCGCATTAATAACCGAGCAACAAATGAAGTGAATTTGTTCTCACGGATCCTACCTGCTAAGTCTCATCCAAACATGTAATGGAGGTATCGATACAATTCTGGACTCTAAACATCTGCAAAAGGATATTTGCTGGATCAAATTGGAGAAGTGAATTGAAACTGCTTTTGATATGTTGAATATACAGCCCAAGTTGAGAGTTTCATACATATCAATATCATAAATAAGCATCAAACGTAAATAAAAATACATAACTATTGGTTAGAATTGGTCAGGTTAAGTATTAATGCATCTTGCAGTGAATGGCACCCCTTTTTGCATTCAGTGATATTTGATCTATAATGTCGTACATTGATATATATTTCACTAATTATGTGCCTTAGGCATGATTTATATCCTAGATCTTGCTGACTGCGGACCTTACATCACAGATCTGTAGTAAATATGTTAGAGTGGATTTATACAATATTCGTTATAATATACAAAAATGGTAGGAGCAACACATCCAACATTACAACAAAAAATCTTATTCTAACAGTGAAATCAAACATGAAACTTGCTAACGCATTAACACTCACAGCAATCACTGACATATGCGTTAAGCTTACATAAACGTTTTGAACACTACATGCTACTAACGAGCGATCACCTAACATCACTTGAAACTAGTCGATATTACTGGACTTGTAACAAGCAATGTGAAAAAATGTATATATGTAGGTACATAAACTGGTAAAGATTGGTAAAAACTACAGTCAAGTGGATAGATTTGATATGAATAAAGCTTAAATCAATGAAAAAATACATGATATTAGTATGAAAACGGGAAAAAATAGAATCCTGGGTTTGATTTGGTTAGGATGGGATAGGTTTACGGCCCCTCTATATTAAAAACCTATAGTGAAAAATGCTACAGTAGATCAGGTGAATGCTCGAATAAGTCAGATATTCTGAATTGGAACGCAGTCTCATAACAAAGACTGAATTAATCAATAACTTCTAGGTGTATAAACTGCAAACGGATCACAAACATTTATATAAGTAAGACATGCGGGAATTTCCATCTAGTAAAGACATGCGAGCGGATAACATAATTTTAACACTAACCCTCAAACACAAATCCGGTAGATTAGTTATCCAAGACGACATGGAACCGGACCCAAATCCAAAGTTGAGAGGTAAAACATATCAATATTTTGGATCATTTCATCCAATTAAACGTATTTTATACACAACATTCCATAAAACTAGGCGAATTTATACCTAATACAAACACATTCCTTTGACAACCAATCATAACATACAACAAAAACTATAAAATGGCTAAAGAAGATTCTTTACTCTACCCTAACTGACCATTATTAACTATTATATACAGTGTATCCTACCACACCCAGATGCTAAATCCTACACCAATATGGAAGGTGAATGGTCAAACAATACATGATGCCGATGTACATTACCGATCTTGTAATAGATAAAAGTGAAATAATCCTGTACTTCAACTCCTAAGGTGATCTGGTTCATGAAAAAATCATATACTAACATAACAGAGATACCGAAAATGTCTGACAGTAAAACAAATACTGAGTAGAAATGATACCAAGGCTGAAAAATTCATCATGAACGTGTCCGGAAATCAACATTCGTGCAAGAAAGTGTGGGTTTTTAACATTTAATACTGCATGTGGATTTATATGTAAATGTTAGATTTATTATCAATAAAAAAATTATCTTATAATTGTATGTCATCAATACCCCTAAACACTCAGAGGACTAGCATTGAAAATGCATATATGCAACATGACATGCAATGGATTTGCAATACAGTATGCCTAGCATTGAAACGCGAATACGTAAGGTAGTGTGTAAACGTTCTATTTTTATAACCTATTAACATATATAGCCTATGAACATATATAACCTATTAACATATATAACCTTTTAATATTTATAACCTATTAATATGTATATAGCCTATTACCAAACAAATAATTCGAAAGCTGTCCGTCCGTCCGAGCGAGTCACCTGTTCCGACCGTAAACCCAGCCGTAAGCAAGCAGTTAGCCTCTTTGACCTGTTATCTGACTCATGTACCCAAAAGTAATTGAATTGACCCAAATGTAATTTATTTGTCTCCAGAAGTTATTAATAACTACTATGTCCGAGATACATAGCGGCTAAGTCGGACACTCAAAGTAATTAGATACATCCTAATCATTACATCGTCCGAATCAAATAATTGCGTTTTGGCGATGTATACACTACTCCCACTGTGTGACAACACTCTCCCAACGTATCTACATCAATTTAATTGAATGGTTCCCTGATACGATTCTCAAGATCTTCTAGGCTGCGTAGACGGATTGTGGAAGCCTTAAAAAAAAGCCTTCGACTCGATATAGCCCCACAAGAAAAAATCCCTTGGTATCAAATCCGGCGGACGTCGAGGTCATTTAACCTTATAGCTTCATTAGTTCCGGGCCTATCCATCTGTTTACGAATGCCATGTTTAGCCAGGCCCAGGCACCTCTTGCAAAATGAAGAGGGGCTTTATCTTGAATGAAGAGGATGTCTGCTTTAATGTTCATACTGATTAATTCAGACCTGAATTGATCTTGTAGCATCTTTAAGTAATTTTCAGCATTTGTGTTTTCTTCGAAAAGAATGAACCAACTGAAACGTTCCTTCCAAACGAGTTAGTAGTTATCATGACAATTGATTCATCCTTGCATGTGAAAGTGGGCCTCGTCAGCCCACTTTCACATCGAAGAAAGAACAAAACACAAATGCTGAAAATTACTTGAAAATGCTACAAGATCCTCGTCGTTCTAGTCTGTGTTGTGTCTCTGCAAAACGCTGCAATCACTCTCTGGCAAAATTGAGATGTATTTCCCTATCTTGATCCGTGATATTCCGCACAAATTGAACCTTGTACGGGTGTAAATGATTCTCATGGACAATATGTCTAATCTTCACACGGGATAAAGCTACAGTCTACTAACGATTTCTTTTGTGGCGAAGGTTGTTCCTTCGGTGCGTTTCGAACGATGCCCTTTGGCATCACGACTCCATGCCATTTCAAAATCGTCTTGTCGATTGATAGGACACAGTTCCTTTCATGCATTGCTCTCCATCTCCTCTTTACGGTGACAAACTTCCTGTTTCTTCGTAGAGACAGGCTATCTTCGTACTCGCGGGAATGCTGAAAGGAGGCGCCATTTTGAAGTGGCGATATTTTAAATGGAATTTCAAGATTGAAACCACAAATTTCAACACTTTTTGTGGTGGATATGTTACGAATATTTGGTAAATTGTTAGGTCTTTACACTTTTTGGTAAGGAATTTATGGATAATTGAACCCATGGAAAAGAATCTGAGACTCCTTTATGTTCACAGGCATGAACGATAATTGACAACGTTCCAAAAAAATCCCTAATTTAAAATCACGAGTGTAAATATGCATCACGCGTGTCGTATTACATGCTTAAAGATTACAAATTGGATAAAGAAACTATTTTCATTAGATGCCTACGCAAAAGGAGCCTGTGACCGATTCGTCGGATTGGCGGTTTCTCTTCGCTCAAAACATATATTTCGATATCATCCAATCCGATCGGTGTAGCAGTTGTTCAATTTTGTTTTGCCCTTGTCAATCACTTATTTGTATAGCGGACATTGCAAACCTACAGTTTCCCCCTTGAAGCCCCTGTCCGGACGAAATGCATGGCTTTTAAATTGCAAATTTTATTCGCTTCAAAATTTATTATGCGTCACGTGTAGCGTACCATATTTTTCGGTCAATGGGCGATGTGCTTAATAACCACATTTGGCAAGAACTAACGCACCCTCAATAAGGAATGACCCTCCTACAAAATTATTTAAAAAAACGTGTTGTACGAATTACTGTTCTGTTGCTAGAATCCAATAAATACCTTCTTTTTAATATAAATGCGGCAAAATATTATTTATGTGCTCGAAAATGTCATAATGCTTTCAAGAGGCTTTAGAATTGTGTCTTCTTCTATCGTATAGCCTGAGGCGAAAATGTGTTATCCTGTTGGAAATTATAGTGGAAAGGAAAACATACATCCAATAAAACAGTTAAGATTACCTAAAAATGCATTGGACAAATACATGTTCCAATTGCATAAGGTAACAAATAAAAGAAAACTGGTAGTCTGTTCAGGGCAAATCTGCATTTTCACGGCATCATGGAATAGCTGAGGATACATTGTTTTTTGCCGTAAATACCTTGTGTTGAAATGTATTTCAATTAATAAATCATATTTTTTTTGACAACTGTATTGACTGGGTAAATCTTCCCCTTCACTAACAGTTATCTTAAACTGAGGCTTAAAAAAAATACGCTCGTCAAAAACTTAAGGGTATTTCAGTTTTGGTTCTTTGATATTTGACCTTTTGCAGAAAAGAGAGGAAAAAATTAAGAGTCTGTGTAAGATCCCCCTTGGATCGTGTCTGCTCGTGTCTTCTCTCACCAGGAACTCGCCCTCAAACGGCTACCGACGATCACGTTGCAGCAAGAAGACTTCCGGGCACTCGCTGCTTCATCGCCGTAATGAGATGTGACAAAGCGCAAAATGATCTTCATGTTGATTAACACTGGTTCACGATTGAATAAAATATCTTCAAGGATGACTTCTCAATGTTCAAATTTGATCTAGGAGTATCTAAAGGGTTCTCTTCATGACATTTGTTTCCGACCTTTACAATTACTTTAAATAAACATGAGAAGGACGTGCTCCAAACGATAGAGGATAAATGTATCTATATTAATATAGAACACTTCTGGCAAACCACCGTCCACGCAGACCCCTACAAATACTTTATGGTAAGTATTTACCATAGAATCTATCATTTTGAGGCACGAAGCAAATGTGATTCGTCCTAGAACTTTATTTTTATTTCAGTTTGGGAAACTGTTCTTTAGATACAATCATTTACTACCGATATAAGTGAGCGCTCTTTGCCGGCCCATACAATGTACAGTAAGGTGATGCAGGAAGATGTTTCCTAGGGAAGGCACGGTGATCAGCTACGCCCTCACTCAAGAGCAGCTTGCGTTCTTTATCAAATCTTTCTCAAATAAATTTGAGCGTGCTTATTTCCTGTTCTAAAGAAATAACTTGGTTACCGAGCAGAGGTCCTCGGAAAATGCTGACGCGGTGGCCCGGTCGCTCCCTGGCATATTTTTTGGTCTTATTTAACTGTCTAAATCAAACAGTTTTGCTCCAAATCTTCGTCAGGAGAAATAATTTCTTGAAACTTTAGTAAACATCAATTATATGGGGTAAGAGATGAACAAAGTTGAGAGAAACGAGTGGAGGCAAAACCTTGCGGGACTTCCTGCTGTGTGAAGGCAGCATTGGGCCAAGTAGCAAGTGGCCGGAGCAGTAAATATCGTCGATGGAATTTTCGATTCAAGTTTGTCAGTAGGATAAAAAAAGTTTGAAGAATCGTACCAAATTTTGGGGGTTGACAATGGTTCGCCTGTCCGTTTCTCTTCATCTGCAGCTCTGTCCATCTGGTCGTCGGTCCGTCCGTCCGTCCGTCCGTCCGTCCGTCCGTTTTCGTCTGTCCGCCTGTCCGTTTGTTCTCCGTCTGTCCGTCTATCCTCCCTCAGTCCTCCGTCTGTCCATCCTTCCATTTCACTCGGTCTCTGAATCATGGTAATACTTGAGCCTATCGTGATAGAATTAAAATCACGCGAGAGCGAAAGAAAAATTCGTAGCTTTCATGGACGTAATATTAACTGAGCAATAGAGGTATTGCCATTCAAGGAATCATATCTGGGTATAATGCTAGCCTGGTCATTACTCTCATTCAAGTGTACCAATAAACTGCAAAGAATAAGGTACAGATGAGAGCAAGAATTGGCAATCTGATGCAATGCTGGTCATTGATTAAAGTAATTCTAATCCATTGCTACTCATAAATCAAGGGAAACTATGAATGGAAGGGTCGAGTGAATGGTACGCGATGAAGTTGAAGTGGAAAGTCTTCGTATTTACAGGGGTAAGAAGACAATAATAGGCCTTTTAGACCAAACTATGGCAAAACCATTCTCTAGAAATTAAGGAAACATTCAACTGAAGGAATATTTCTATGGAGCCTAGACTTCAGTGAATTTATTTTTTTGAAAAACGGTAAACAGTAATAAACGAGCGGTCTACTCGTGATTTAAATTGTTCCATCCTGAGGCCATGGTACTCTAGCTTTAATGAGGTCAGTGATGGCGTTCGAGTCCTGACGGCAGAGCGGAATACGGCGTTCGTCAAAGAGTTCATGTAGAGGCAATGTCCCTGACACAGACATGCCAACCGGTGGCGAATGTGTGGGTGAGACCTACGAACGCCCGGTGCTGCCATGTCAGGACAGACCAAGATCTCAGAGCCGCCATCGCTGATGACAGTGCATCCATCATAGTTGATGTGACGGCCGTACATCAGTTTCCCTGCCTAAATGTGGTGTTTTAAAAGAAAGAAAGGTGGCTAAAATATCCTGGAAATAAAACTAATCGTTATAACGAAGTTCATTGAAAAATTCGATGTCTCAAGTACTTGGTGTTTTGCGAATTCACGTAATATATACAAATACATCTTAACTTATATTAATCTACATATAC
>SDVV010005012.1:0-19599 GCA_016164225.1 Gammarus roeselii | reverse complement strand
TATATGATTGCTCTCTATCACAAGCCGACTGCCGTTGGATGGACACGAGGAAGACTCGACCATTTCTTAGTTTAATGCAGCGATACTCCAGGCTGTGTGCAGGTAGACCTCCTAATCATTGCCTTTCATGATTATAACGATCGTTTTACTTATAATAAGCAAAACGAGTGTCTAACGAATTTGCTGGTAGTGTTCATTTATCCAATTTTCCAATAAAATCTTTATACCACACCATTACATTATACTTGTACACGTTTAATTGATTCCTTAGTGTAGGTCTGATTAAATTTTACTACCCTCGTTGGGTATTCATACATGATAAGCGTAAAAATCTTAGTTTAACTGACATGCGGAACTTCGCTGGGACTTGCTTTCGTTCCGAATAATTGCCGTAAGCGTAAGCAATGCATTTGTCGCCTAAAGGAATATGCTATCAAAATATGTACGGAACATTTGAGTGGAAAAAAAAGTATAGTGTTTTAGGTGAATATTCACGAAAAGTATAACGTTTTGTGCTTGGTTTAGACCACGTATTTGCATGGTCAGTGTGTCAAGTCGAAGGCATCCATGGTCATAAAACTTCCACCGCTTAAGAAGTTCAATTCTCAGTAATCTCTGGGTTCGCTCACCGATTCCACCGAGGTACTTTCAGGAAACAACAATCCTGCATTTAAAATGCTGCTCATTTTGAATTCATTTACTTTTGAACTATATTGGTGAGTTCAGAAAATTTTCGGACATTTTCGAAACCTCCCGCATGATGGTTCATGCTAAGTTTAATGGAAACCTCGACGCAGGTTGGTCCATGCCATTATTAATGGAAACCTCGTCGCAGGTTGGTCCATGCCATTATTAATGGAAACCTCGTCGCAGGTTGGCCCATGTAATTTTTAATAGGAACCTCGCCGCAGGTTGGTCCATGCCATTATTAATGGAAGTCTCGCCGCAGGTCAGTCCATGCCATTATTAATGGGAACCTCGCTGCAGGTTGGTCCATGCCATTATTAATGGAAACCTTGCCGCAGGTTGGTACATGCCATTCTCAATGGAAACCTCGCCGCAGGTTGGTCCATGCCATTATTAATTTAAACCTCGTCGCATGTTGGTTGTATCTCGTATGATTAGGAAATGAATAACATGAGAAATGAAAACTTTATTAATTATCACATTTGCTGATACATTTTTATGCTGGAAAATACATAGAGGGAAAAAATATACTCGTTCGTTATCCTGATTTTAAATCATATTTTTTATCGCACAAAGTTGTGCTTGAATGTGTTGAAATGTTTGCACCAACATCTAAAATATGAAGTTCACAGGGTTCGACGTGGTCAATGCATCCACTTCTTGTAGTTTGGCTTTGCCCAAAATGGGCCGCTGATTGCTCCAAAGCAAGTGTCCTGCGTAGTACAGCTGTCCTTCTTAGTACAGCTGTCCTGCGTAGTACAGCTGTCTTGCGTAGTACAGCTGTCCTGCGTAGTACAGCTGTCCTGCTTAGTACAGCTGTCCTGTGTAGTACAGCTGTCTTGCGAGTCTCTGTCCGAGCAATGCGCATGAACAGCTTATGTGAGTCATAACACAGGTTATGCATAGAAACAGCTCGTGCGAGTCCTGATATGTGCTGTCCGTAGGAACAGCTCCTGCGAGTCCTGATATGTGCTGTGCGTAGGAACAGCTCCTGCGAGTCTTGATATGTGCTGTGCGTAGGAACAGCTCCTGCGAGTCCTGATATGTGCTGTGCGTAAGAACAGCTCCTGCGAGTCTTGATATGTGCTGTGCGTAGGAACAGCTCCTGCGAGTCCTGATATGTGCTGTGCGTAAGAACAGCTCCTGCGAGTCTTGATATGTGCTGTGCGTAGGAACAGCTCCTGCGAGTCCTGATATGTGCTGTGCGTAAGAACAGCTCCTGCGAGTCTTGATATGTGCTGTGCGTAGGAACAGCTCCTGCGAGTCCTGATATGTGCTGTGCGTAAGAACAGCTCCTGCGAGTCTTGATATGTGCTGTGCGTAGGAACAGCTCCTGCGAGTCCTGATATGTGCTGTGCGTAAGAACAGCTCCTGCGAGTCTTGATAGTGTATGTGCTGTGCGTAAGAACAGCTCCTGCGAGTCTTGATATGTGCTGTGCGTAGGAACAGCTCCTGCGAGTCTTGATATGTGCTGTGCGTAGGAACAGCTCCTACGAGTCCTGATATGTGCTGTGCGTAAGAACAGCTCCTGCGAGTCGCGACTTATGCCATAAGAATGGTGAGCTACTGAGTCACGGCACGTGTTATGCGTTTGATCAGTGTGAAGGCTCCTGCCAGTCCCAGCACGTGCCGTGTATATGGACAGCTCCTGCCATCCTCGGCACGTGTGTTTCATATGAACAACTTCTGTGAGTCACAGTACGTACCCTGAGCATGGACAGAACCTGCGTACCCCGGCACATGCCCTCGTAATGTTAGGGGATCTTAAGATTTTTTTTTTAAGCGCAACGAAGTCATTTGGCGACTTTTATCATTAACGCTGTTCCTTCTGGGATCGAGGGCACTTCCGTGTGGCAGGGATAACCAATTCTAAAGTTTTCGCTGCCTTTATCTACAATAGTTTTAAATATATAAGACCTGTATTTCAGTTCGTTAACAAAATCGTAATTCAATATATATTTTTGTTCGGCCAAATCGTACTTTGTTCGATGAGGTGAATTTTCTTTTCACGTTTGCAAGTGTCCATTTACTAGCATAAAATCAGTTACTTTTAAAAAAATCGTTACCAGAGATCCTTTATTTTATTCTTCTCATGGTTCGATATATCATTTTATGTAATTCTGCTTCAAATACTGAAGTGTTTAAGTAGTGCTCATGCAGGAAGTAACAAGCATTTTTCTGAAGAAATAGCACACGTTATTTGGATCATCTATAGCAAGGTAGGAACACTGCACAATCGCATCAATATTCCATATGCAAACTAGAAAAGCAAATAGATGAGCAGTAGGGCGGAGTCTTTCTATTATGTAGCAGTGATACCAGGGATGAATTTGACGGGATTTCTTGTAAGGCCCCATTGCCTGTCAGACTACTTCTTCTCCACAACCCCTTCTTGATAATACGATTTCAGAATTTAAATACAGATTGCATTAGTATAAACTAAAACTATCCATATACGTACCCAGAAGTATACGAATAATTGTTCAGTTATACCCAGTTTATATGTAAGAACTATTAGCTGGACAAGTGTGAAAAATTGTGTTGTCCTTCTCTGTGGAAAAAGTATACGACAAAAATCAACCCAGTAACGAGAAAAATTGGAAACAACAAGCACGTGTCCATATATCCACGAGGGGGTGGAACAATTACCCATTTATATCCGTTCGATCGATGGGTGTAAGGTTTGTGTTTCAATAAATGTTTTTATATTTAATGAGAAGTGGTTCCGAATAAAAATATGGTAAAACTTACTTCCTTAGGCTCGCACTCTGCGCTGAACTGAGCGGACACCCAAATTTGTGTCGGCAAGTTTAAACAATTTAGTCATGTTTCAAGTGTTGGAAACTATTTTCATGCGAAAATAGCATGAAATAGGAACAGGAAATACGACAATATAAGATACTAAATTTGTGTTCGATATTGGACGCAACATTCGACCCTGTTCCGTTAGCCCGGGTCTGCCAAGCATAATCCAGACTCCAGGTGGAGCTGTTGGATTCTGGAAGAAATATGACTTTGGTCCTTAGCTGCAGAGTGTACGGTTTATTTTTTCTAATATACTAGTTGTGTGAAAAACAAAAACATTGTAAAAAGAAGAGCACTTCGCGTTCCAACTTCTTGCGTAGCGTTATGGAGCCGAAAGTATCCGTTTTCTTTACTTCATTGCCCGTCGCTGCAGTAACGTTAGCTGGTCGTCGCTGCAGTAGCGTCATCTGGCCGTTTCTGCAGTAGCGTTACCTGGCCGTCGCTGCAGTAGCGTTACCTGGCCGGCGCTGCAGTAGCGTTATCTGGCCGTCGCTGAAGTAGCGTTACCTGGCCGTAACTGCAGTAGCGTTACCTGGCCGTCGCTGAAGTAGCGTTACCTGGCCGTCGCTGCAGTAGCGTTACCTGGCCGTCGCTGCAGTAGCGTCACCTGGCCGTCGCTGCAGTAGCGTTACCTTGCCGTCGCTGCAGTAGCGTTACCTGGCCGTCGCTGCAGTAGCGTTACCTGGCCGTCGCTGCAGTAGCGTTACCTGGCCATCGCTGCAGTAGCGTTACCTGGTCGTCGCTGCAGTAGCGTTACCTGGCCGTCGCTGCAGTAGCGTGACCTGGCCGTCGCTGTGGTAGCGTTACCTCTCAGTCAGATACATTTTTATATACGTCACTAAATCATATAATAAAAAACAGTTATTGTTAACTGACGATTACCTTCATATTTTTTTCGCAAATAGTTGAAAATTAAATTTAAAAGTAGCCCGTTCTGTATAAAACAGGTTTATATAGGGTTGATTTGCAAAATTTAGCGTACCAAGGATTCAAAATTTTTGGAATTGCAGAGGTCACTCCTGACTAATACATTTGATGTGCATTCCTATGAATACACTGTATAAATTGTAGTGCGTCTGTCAGTGTCTGGGCCTGCGTGCCTCACTCATTCGATGATTGATGGGGCAACAGGAAACTACAAGTCGAAATTAGAAAAAAACTAAACTTTCTAAATATTATTGGTTATATTAAAAATATACGAAACCCAAGGCCATTGACGTTCCTGGCATTAAGAAAATGAATGGAGCGACAGCAACGCCAAACATCCTTCAGTTGCGTGACTCGACCACGGCCTCGGAGGGCGCTCTAACTTTCTAACCTTTCCTTGCTAAAGTGTTCCATAACACAATAAGGTCCTTGATTTGAGGACATTTTCCAGCAGGTGCTCATTACTGCCGATAAGAGATGGGGAGGTAAGGACAGGTGACAGATGGTAGTAGGTGACAGATGGTAGTAGGTGACAGATGGTAGTAGGTGACAGATGGTAGTAGGTGACAGATGGTAGTAGGTGACAGATGGTAGTAGGTGACAGATGGTAGTAGGTGACAGATGGTAGTATCATGAACAAGCAGTTCTTCCTCAGTTCTGATTCTCATTTCCTGCGGTTGGGTCATGATAATTATTGACTGGCAACGATTGGTTCCTACTACTTGTTGAATCACACTGATTAAAAATAATCGAACGTTGTTTACCTACTCGTTCAATTATTTAACTACACATTTAACGTAGCCTTGGAAATAAAGCTTGGTAGCACTTCGAAGGATCTTGCGCGCCAAGAGCCGGACTCATCAACCATTAGCCTAATTGGACTCATCAGTTCATTAGTCCAATTGGACTCATCAGTCCATTAGCCTAATTTGACTCATCAGTCCATTAGCCTAATTGGACTCATCAGTCCATTAGTCCAATTGGACTCATCAGTCCATTAGTCCAATTGGACTCATCAGTCCATTAGTACGATTGGACTCATCTGTCCATTAGTCCAATTGGACTCATCAGCCCATTAGTCCAATTGGACTCATCAGTCCATTAGTCCAATTGGACTCATCAGCCCACTAGTCGAATTGAACTCATCAGTCCATTAGTCGAATTGGAGGGCTCATTAGTCCATTAGTTCACTTGGACTCATCAGTCCATTAGTCCAATTAGACTCATCAGTCCATTAGTCTGATTTGACTCATCAGTCCATTAGTCCAATAGGACTCATCACTCCATTAGTCTGATTGGACTCATCAGTCCATTAGTCTGATTGGACTCATCAGTCCATTAGTCCAATTGGACTCATCAATCCATTAGTCTGATTGGACTCATCATTCCATTAGTCCAATTGGACTCATCAGTCCATTAGTCCGATTGGACTTATCAGTCCATTAGTCTTATTGGCCTCATCAGTCCATTAGTCGGATTGAACTCATCAGTCCATTAGTCTGGTTGGACTCATCAGTCCATTAGTCTAATTTGACTCATCAGTCAAGTAGTCGAATTGGACTCATCAGTCCATTAGTCTAATTGGACTCATCAGTCCACTAACCTAATTGGATTCATCAGTCCATTAGCCTAATTGGACTCATCAGTTCATTAGTCCAATTTGACCCATCAGTCCATTAGTCCAATTGGACTCATCAGTCCATTAGTCTAATTGGACTCATCAGTCCAATAGCCTAATTGGACTCGTCAGTTAATTAGTCCATTAGTCCAATTGGACTCATCAATCCATCAGTCCAATTGGACTCATCAATCCATTAGTCCAATTGGACTCATCAGTCCATTAGTCCAATTGGACTCATCAGTCCATCAGTCCAATTGGACTCATCAGCCCATTAGTGTAATTGGACTGCCCATTAGTCTAATTGGACTCATCAGTCCATTGGTCGAATTACACTCATCAGTCCATTAGTCCAGTTGGACTCATCAGTCCATTAGTTCAATTGGACTCATCAGTCAGTTAGTCTAATTGGATTCATCAGTCCATTAGTCTAATTGGACTCATCAGTCCATTAGTTTAATTAGACTCATCAGTCCATTAGTCGAATTGGACTCATCAGAGTATTAGTCCAATTGGACTCATCAGTCAGTTAGTCCAATTGGACTCATCAGTCCATTAGTCTAATTGGACTCATCAGTCCATTAGTCGAATTGGACTCATCAGTCCATTAGTTTAATTGGACTCATCAGTCCATTAATTTGATTGGACTCATCAGTCCACTAACCTAATTGGATTCATCAGTCCATTAGTCGAATTGGACTCATCAGTCCATTAGTCGAATTGGACTTATCAGTCCATAAGTCGAATTGGACTCATCAGTCCATTAGTCTAATTGAACTCATCAGTCCATTAGTCTAATTGGACTCATCAGCTCATTAGTCTAATTGGACTCATCAGTCTATTAGTCTAATTATCGTTGAATGATGCAATTCCTGTATCTGATAAATATATCCCAGAGCATTAAAACAAACTGACAGGTGGATACAATAGGCAGTCTGATGCTGGCGAAGAAGCGATACTAAAGGTTCTTTGACAAACACGTGAGTCTAGAACCTACCCGACAAGAGCTCCTTTACACTTTCCACACGCTCGGTGACCAATGGATTGGTAAATGATTATATTGAGATCTGTATCAGATTACGAAGAGTGGTCTAAGCCGCGATACATCTCACGGATAACGTGCAATACTTCCTCTCATGATCATTCTAAATATACACAAATATTGGACCCGGAAAAATTACACAAATGTTATCGGAAACTAATTGCATCCAGAGCACACAATGTACGATCATTTGAAAGGGCCACGTTTCTTCGTGGACGGAGAAGGGATTGCCACCACTTTTCATATTGATGTATACAGGAACATGTTCAATACATTTGGAGGATCATAAACTGTTCAGAAACCTAATTATCAAGAAATTTGCTGTGGATAAGATGTAGCCTTTAGTACACCCGAGCTCGAAAACCGCTTAGTCCTCAAGCATGAGATGTTTGAGCCCTCGTGCATGAAATGTTTAACGGCAAAATCCACCCTCGTTTACCTCCCCTCGTACTGCCTCGACGATATTTGGAACTAACTTCTCTTGATGATTTCCTTTGGAAGTATTTTTTTAGGTAAGAGTCGTGTAAAGAATCCGCGCACATCGAGAGTTCTGAAGACAAACCTCTGATTAAAGATAGTCTTAATCGATACTGATATTGTTCTTTTCTGCTTTGAATAAAAAATCGCAAAATTAAAAGCTTCAACATGATGTCATCGATTGTATTCATAATAAATCGTTCCCTACGATGCGTAATACATTTATTGCGGACCCTGTATATACCCACCCTATATGTACCGTAGCGAGAAAAAAATCGTTTACGGTTAGTAACTTGAAAAACATTTTCGACTTGCCCCACGTTGAATTTAACTTCATGAAGAAATTTCTTTCGATACTATGAATGGACAAAGCCTCTTTATGGGTAATATTAATCAAATTTCAGATGAGTTCAAATATAAAGCGGAAAATGGACATTGAAGATTTCCCTAAGTTTTAAATCATAAACGAATTTTCACTCGCTACGTACCTACATACCTATCGTTCACATGCATGGACTCTTAAATTCAGCGACACCCTAGCATTCCAAGCGATATTTTGGAAAGATATGCGTTTCTCCGTCTGTCCGACTGACTGTCTGTCGCAGGATAAGATCGCAGGAAATGAGGACATCCTAATCAGAAACTGAGACTAAGTTGAGGTCCACACTCAAATTAGATGTGGCACGAGTGAGGAGCCGGAACTCCGCATAGGTATATTATGAAAAGAGCCGTGTTTCTTTGCCCATCTGTTCGTCAAGCCCATGCATTAATTTGTGGAGCAAAAATTAGGAGGCTCTAGGGGGAGAATTGGAGAAGAAGACGAGGTCCATTACGATTGTTGTTGTATCACGGATACGGTTCATTTATTAGGTCTCTGTGGTTCTTCAAAATGTATGGGAATAAGTTGTAGGAGCGAGTGCTAGCCGTATTTTATAATTAAAATGGCGTGATGGCAATAGCAGTACTATTTATTGGTAGGATATATTATTTTCTGTCTAAATCGTGTTTTGTTTTGAGATGGAATGCAAGGGCGGGCAAAGGAGGGCAAGCTCGTTTTAAAGATTAAAGGTTAAGAAATATTGCGACTTATATACTACATTTGGATTGTGCGACATCAAATCGGCATCGAAGCGACTGGAACCAGCACTGGCTATTTGAAAAACTGGAACACTGCAAATAAAGGTCACATTACGAATACGACGAAGAGCTAAAGATGGAGGCTTCTTGAAAATGCAAGGCAGTGAAATACGACTTATTTCACTATACCGATGAAACACATAGGATCTTTGATTGGACATGGGGGCAATGAAGGAGGATGGGAGGCAATGACGGAGCATGGAAGGCTATGACGGAGCATGGAAGGCTATGACGGAAAATGGGAGCTAATGATGGAGAATGGGGGCAATGACGAAAGATGGGAGACAATGACGGAGGATGGGAGGCAATGACGAATGATTGGAGGCAATGACGGAGGATAGGATGCAATGACGGAGGAAACGAGTCAATGACGGATGATGAGAGGCGATGACGGAAGAAGGGAGGCAATGATGGAATATGGGAGGCAATGACGGAAAATAGGAGGCGAGGACGGCGGATGGGAGGAAATAACGGATGGAGCGAGGCAAAGACGGATGATGAGAGGCAATGATGGAAGAAGGGAGGCAATGACAAAAGATTGTAAGCAGTGACGGAAAACTTGAGGCAATGACGGATGATGGGAGGCAATGACGGATGAAGCGAGGCAATGATGGATGACGAGAGAAAATGACGGAAGATGAGTCTCAATGACGGAGGATGGAAGGCCAGAATGGATGATGGGAGGCAATGACGGAGGATTGGAGGCAATGACAGATGATGCGAGGCAATAACGGATGATGGGAGGCAACGACGGATGATGGGAGGTAATTACGGAAGATGGGAGGCACTGACGAAGGATGGGAGGCAATGACGGAGGATGAGAGGCAATGACAGAAGATGGAAGGCAATGACGGAGGATAGGAGGCAATGACGGAGGATGGGAGGCAACGACGGAAGATGAGAGGCAATGACGGATGATGGGAGGCAATGACGGATGATGGGAGGCAATGACGAAAGATAGGAGGCAATGGCAGTAGATGGGAGGCAGTTACGGAAGATGGGAGGCAATGGCGGAGGATGGGCAGAATAGAAGGTAGATGACGGCAGGCGACGACAGATGACGAGAGGCACGTGTGAAATGGTATTTATAAGGTATATTTCAAACTATGCGCTTTCACCGTCATAAAAAAAAACGTACGTAATTACACTAGTATCTTATCAAATTAACTCGTGGTAATCGTGCTAATAGCAATGCAATTTACATAATATCCTGCTATCTAATCAAACCGGATATATTCCATTGCTGTGTCGCACCTTCTGTCCGACACACTCCACCAGCATCAGGAAAGGCCAAAATCATTAAAGCAGAGTCTGATTAGGGAAAATATGAGATACAACCCATTAGTGGTTGTATCATCATCACGAAGCAATGTGCAACGGGGGGCATTAGTTGTTGTATCATCATCACGAAGCAATATGCAACGGGGGGCATTAGTTGTTGTATCATCATCACGAAGCAATATGCAACGGGGGGCATTAGTTGTTGTATCATCATCACGAAGCAATATGCAACGGGGGCATTAGGTGTTGTATCATCATCACGAAGCAATATGCAACAGGGGACTTTCCTGAGACTCGGAATATAAACTTCTGAACACAATTAATAGTCAAATCATGAATACAGCGAAATGATTGCACCACAACGGGTTCCTAACAATGAGATAGAACAATTAAATTAATGAAATAGGACTGGACCTTTTTGATTGCAGGGAACAAATACATGCAAGGACGGGACATTTCAGCTAATGATATAATTTCACTTATTATCCTATTAACTTTTGTGCAATTACATTAGGTATGCGACGGAGAAGCGGAGCCGGCTTCTCCGTCGTACGATAAAATATAAATATTTCCACAAGCAGCTAGTCATCGTATTGATGCTGATTCAACATTGATGTTTGCAATAGTATTTGCAGTACTGGTAAAACGAACATATTTTTCTTGGAACTCGCTGCCCACTTTAACGATGTTGGGGTTATTACGAGTAGCCACAAGTAACGGAGGGGTTGAAGGGAGCAGCCACAAGTAACGGAGGGGTTGAAGGGAGCATCCACAAATAACGGTGAGGTTGAAGGGAGCATCCACAAATAACGGTGGGGTTGAGCAGACATTTCCTTGATGGTCGTTTCGATTATCATTCTTTTGACGTGTTGGAGCCCGTTACTGCGAACCGAAGTGACCGTATGGAGGGTTTTGGAGAATACGGCCTCGGCTGGAGTAATGATAGAAAGTTCTATCATTGATAGGAAGAGACCAAAACCTCAGTAGCCCTCCATGCAAGAAACTTCACATGACGACTGCTCCATGCACCTACACATAAAGAGTTGACCGATGATATGTACAGTATATGATATCTTTGTTCGGAAAATGTTCATTTGAAGTTCGTATTCGTTTACATGTCTATTTTTTACTGCAAGAGACTGAAAGGACTAACGCTCGCGAATGTGCATGCCTATTCTATTTTTTTCTCTCCAAGTTCCATCATCACGGCACATTTTTACGCTGTCTAAAATTATTTAGATATGAAACATGTCTAGAAAAGCGTAATAAAAATCCGATAACTTTTTTTGAATATTAGTCATAATGTTTAATTTTGACAGTTCTATCATGAATATCACCTGTTCAATCGTGGTCATGTCTAGCATATTAGTCACGGAAATCTTGCATCCTGAAAATATACTGTTTGTCCTATGCGGGCCCTATGAAATATTAGGTCATTTCATCTACATAAATTTGTGGACAGTGTAGACAAATGTAAATGAGGTGGTCTCCAACGTCTGAGAGATCAATTATTAACAATGATTTAACGGTGATTATTTGTCATGAACCAGCAGTAACTCAATGAATGACAAACTATGAATTCTCATTGATCATTTCTTCATAGCCGGGACTCTTGTATCAAGCTATTTTTTATATAAAAAAATAACATGTCCAAAGGAAACAATTTCTTATTGACTCTTCTTTAACAGCTGAATAATTGATATAGAATTAAATGGGATACATACACTCTTTCTTCTGGTAATGTTATGTGCTGAAAGAATTTTTTTAATTAATTAAAAGTTTATTTTTTCAGGTTGTATCTTTTCTGTCATAATGAGGAACAGTCGTCGGTGGAGCGAGGCTCGAGCATGCTGTGTAGGATATTAATCTCGAGGCCGCTGACCCCATCATCTGACCTCCTCATTGTGTCCTCAAATTAGGTGGGGGGGTTCTGAATGGCCCTGGGAGAAGGGGAACCCCTCATCACGTGGATTAGAATTACTGGGGATTTGAAGGCTGTGGGATAGGACTGAATAGGCGGCGCTCGCCCGTACTTGTTCGTTGCTTCCATCACGGAGGGGGCGTGCAGTGCATTCGTTGCCCCCACCTTGGAGGGGCGTGGAAGCTCGCTCAATGAAATAAATGTACAGAAGAAATTTCTGGGAACGAATAACCGTCAAGCAATCAAGGTCTGGTAGAGGACAAACAGTCGTGGACTTGGTGTCCTGCAAATGCACTGGGATAATTAAATTGCCAATTATATTGTTAATAAGAACTCTTCAGCCCGATTTAAGCTCGCGACTGTTCAACAGTAGCGTTCAACCGGCAAGAAAAGCGCTGAAGATATAAACACGGAAACGGCAAGAAAAGCGCAACCATCAAGTTCTTAAGCCTAACTAATTTGACGGGATATTTTATTCGTCTCCCGCATAACAAGATCCTGCCATTTATTGATTAGTAAACACGTCAAATAACTCCAGACACTGAGAGATTTCTTTGTTTATTAATGTTATGTAAGTGAAACATTGCCAGAGAATGTAGCTTTAATGACTGTCTCAGGAAGAGACTGTTAATGTTAATATGTTCCCAACGTTGTTAATAACCCGGTATATTGTTATGGTAGATAAAAAAATAGGAGGATTGGTGCAGTTTGCAACGGTTGTTGCTATTTGCTTGTTTGCGATTGATGCCACCTAGGTGTTTGGATTCTATTCTGATCCTGAGTATCTGTAAATATCCTCTTCTGTTTTATCTGAATAAGCATAGTTTATGCCCTTCTATTGTGATTTACCTGAGATCTGCTTTTTTCTCAGCAAAATTAACTGCAGTTTATTTTGTTGTTCAGTTCGTGATTTATCCGTAATTACAGCTCTACGAGACCAGTCATCAATTCTGAAAATCTGAAAAATATTGAAAACGCATTGAGGGCATCATGAAGGAAATCATTTTACGGCAGGTTGACATAAACCAAACACTGCATTGATGCTGTACCAGTCCTCCAATACCAGAGTTGGAGTAAGCTGTGCGTGGGACGAATGGGTTTAAAAAATAATTTAGGGATACTTCTTTCCCTCTTCACTTTGAGGCTTCCGAATTAACTCCTACCGGAGGGAAAGTTTGTCTTGGCTTCATCCAATATCCACGTCTTTAGATGAAGAACACTTTGTAAATGATCGAGGAACATGTTACCAAGGATTACTAACAAGAACAAGGAGCAAATGCTTGATAAACAAAAGTTTTTTTTTTCGTTATTGATGGAACACCTTGCCTCGCGTTTGACGTAAAGATTTTCCTTGTAGCATGGAGTGTATACCAAGCAATGACTGGGAATAAAACGGAACTGAAGAGCTGACTAGCGGGCAAATCTGAACTGTTACATCATGACGGAAGCACTGCAGAAACAAATGAATAGTCTTAGCTACACTCGAAGCGTCATGACTAAAGAGGTCTGAATCCTAGTGACGAAATATAAGTACTCAAATTGGGACAAACAACACTAAAAAATTATGAAATAACAGGACGCAAGAAGCAGACAGAAACAAGCAACAGATTATTCTCCCAAATAATGACCTGTTTCCCGGTTGTCGGAAAGGCTGGCATAGTAAAATCACCTTGTCTGTTTCGAAACTAAGCCTTAGGCGTGTTGGGGACTGCATCTCCATTTTCAGTTATGTAGAATCGATGCCAACATGACGGTGTTCCTTAGATAAATTCCTAAATATCATGAGACGGTGGTGTATATGTGAATGATACTTGCCAATACCTGCTTGGATTGCTTACCGAGGCTTGATGCTTCAGTAAGCGATCCTCCAAACAGGTTCGTATCGGCTGTAATTTTATAGGTCTCCACAAAAATTGTCAAAATGTTGTCTTAAATGACCAAATTTACTACAGATGACAAGAAAACTACTGACTTCTCCCCGACGTGCATTATGGATAAAAATGATTCATTTCGTTACCGAAATTGCTTATTTATTAAACTTGGTATTGTTCTTTATAATCCAGATGATTGTTTGATGACTTGACTATGGATTGTCCGCAGCTAAAAGTGACTTCAGAGACATTCATCGCTTTACCTCGTCGAAAACGGATCGGTAAATAGAGCTGCTTGGGGTTGATTTTTTTTTCGCTTACTAAATTCATTTGTGTTTAAATGCTTTATAATCATTAAAGGTAACAGTATGCTGAGTAAAATGCATTCCTTTAGAAGCAAATAGTGATTAAACGTATGCAGTCATTTGCTTGGATATTATTTTTCTAAGTACCAAGACCTTCCGTTGTCTAGAAGGCTAGGCTTACCTGAAGCGGGTTGCCAATGATAAACCTTGAGTAGGCGGAAGCAAGGATGATACAGGTAGCAAGATAACCATACAAAACGCCTCTTTTTCATAGACATAAAAGAATAATTATATTGTGACGTCATCAAGAGGAGAGATTCCGTTCATCATTTAACGAAATGGCGGACTACACATTTAAAAAATAAGGTCTTTTAATGCTCTTCTTCTGATTACTGTTCAGTCACTAACATTTTTTCACAAGTTTACGGCATGCTGCTCATTTGACAGTAACGAAACACATTTGAAACTGCCAGTCGATCAATTTTTAAGGCGTTCCAAAATGCTTTGAAATGGAAATCAGTGGATCTTGATGTAACGCAGAGCCAATATGGCAAATTAAAATTGTGTTGTAGTGTGTTCGATATAATTCACTCCGAGGAAAAAGAAAGATTACCAAGTGTTTGAACGATTGAATTTGGTAATGCCAGTAAATCGGAAGGGCTGAACTAAGACTCTGTACCGAACAATATTCTATCCTCTTCTTGTAGACACGGCATGATTTCGTGAGTCATCAAAAGGGTGTAGATGATGCTTTCTTTCATTTCTAGTTCGACGAGAAATTGTAAAAATCGTATCCACTTTACGCTGGAACAGTTTCAATATCATGTATCAAAAGCTAGAATATGATGGGTAGCCCACAAGGTGGGTGGTCACAAGGTGAGTGTTTACAAGTGTTTACAAGTGTAGGAAAACAAAAACAGGACTATTGGCCCAAACTAGGTTACCTTTTGATAGTAAGAGGATTAGTTCTGAAGAAGAACGTCTAAGAGAGCTTCGTGTGCCATTTCTGCTATTAAAACATCACGAAAGGGAACGGTTTGACTATTTATTGGCGATTTAAGTGGAACTTATCGAACCGCGACTTGAACGTTTCGATTGAATTGCTGTTTACAACCTCCGCTGGAAATTTGTTCTATTCTTCAACAACACTATACGTGAAGAAATTGCGCGTGATGTCTAGGGAGAAACATTTTCCAACGATTTTGTATCCATTGTTCCCAGTCACTCCGTTTGTATTTAAAGTGAAAATATTCGCTTGGTCGACGTTTTCCTCATCCATCATAATCATCCACACTTCGATCATGTCACCTCTGACACGACGTCTCTCTAGCGAATAAAGATTGAGTTCACGTAGCCTGTCTTTGTACGATTTATTCCGCAGCGAATGGATGAGTTTGGTAGCCCAACGCTGAACCTTTTCTAATTTAATAACGTCTTTTCTAAGATATGAAGACCAGAATTGAACGGATTCCTCGAGATGCAGTCTAACAAATGCATTGTATAACTTGAGCATATTGTCTGAGTTTTTGTCCGAGATAGTGCGGGATTTCATATCTAGCATTTTGTTGCCTTTCTTGGCAGCATCGTTACATTGCTTGCTTCTTTTTGAGTCGTTACTTATGATGACACCTAAATCTCTCTCTTCTGTGACAGGAATGATATTGAGTATTTTTTTTTACTTGTTTTCGGTGTCAAGACCAGCGCCAATATTTTTAAAGGAGGTTTTCGATTGTATCAAGTCCATACGTGTATATGCGAGCATTGTTGGTGATTCTACAAAAGTTATAGTACTTTGGGTTAATCGTCGTTTCCCAATGATCAAAGAATGGGATCTTCTTTGATTTGCAGAAAGCTGCTAGGCGATTGTTAAGAGGAATCATCTTGCTTAACTTGTATCTGCTTTGATTCGGATGGAGCAGCATGCTAGTGACATGGATGTACGCGTGTGAATCTTTGATATTGTTTAGCATGGTTTAATACCTTTTCTATGTCGATTCCGTTTGCGAAACGTCCTTAGCTCCGACTTGTAGTAGGACTAGTTTAGAAGAATGTATCTTTTCCTTTTCTATTATGCATTTGACCTTGTTGATTTGCAAATCTGTTTTGCCGAGGATTTACAGTTGAATTCTCCCTTTTCGCTGATTTTATTTGAAGGAGCTGACATTGTAATCTCAAATCCCAATAATTTCCTCAGTGTTCTGATAGTCCATTTCATCGGGCAACTCATCAAATCAGCTACGTGTGTTGGATCGGTTGTGGTGAGATTGTGGCCCAACCTGTGTTGCATTGTCAAAGCGTGGCTGCCTCCTGTTTACAACAGGGGTGTCGAGTGCCTCCCGATCTTTGATTGAATTTTCTATTGATTTGATGGGGTCATTTGTCTCTTCGTGTAGAGCTGTAAGCTTCTTGGCCAGTTCGGATTTTGGGTGGCCTCAGCAGTTTCTTTGACTGCTGCTAATTCGTCGCTTATCAGATCTTTGAATTCATGGAATTGTTTCAGTACGCTTTCTAATTTTGATTCAACAGCTAGCAAGTGGGTATCCGTGTTGACTGTCTCTGTTTTGGATGAGCCATTGGAGGCATGGCTGCTTTGTGCTTTCAGTTGTTTGTTTCCCTCTGTCAGTTGACAAAATTTACAACGCGCTGTCATGCATTCCCCATTTACGGGACTTTTTTGCAAATATCTAGCAGAGCTGGAGAACTATCGCAAAACAATAGTTCGGAGGCGTACGATTGGTGGCCAATGCCACATTCTTGCTTAATATGAACCATTATGGACTAGTAGGACACAGGCAATTTTACACCGCATGGCGGTCGCCAGCAACAAGCCAGAAGTAACCTATAAAAAGTGACGCAAGTAATTAATTCTGAGAGCACTCTAATAACGCTAATAAGCTCATAAAATAATATAAAAAGTTTTGAATAAAAGTAAATACTTACAAGCACTCTTCAAATACATGAATATAAGCTAATCGACAAGTAAAATAGCAATTAAAGAAACCAACCTATCAATACATAAGAAAATTACGGAAGTGAATAATCAATTGCGTACCTGTGCACAAGATTTATTATAGAGCCAAGGCGTTCTAGTGCCCTTGACTCCCTGTCCTCCTGGCACCGTGCCTGATGTACCCAGACTAATTACCACTAAGAAGTGACCAACACTTTGGCAATGCTCGTCAGCGGTAGACTGAATATGAAGTCGGAGTAGGTCACTTGTGGGATTTATTCTTGATCATTGCAACATCATCACAAGAGTACAGTATTTTCTTTTGGTGGGTTCCACATAACGCTTGAAATGACTAGTAGGACAGACTCTTTTCTGGCACTTTAGTTTAAATTGGCAATACATGCTATCAAACGCACAATAGTACATTTTCGAGGGCGCATCATTCTGCATTCAAGTGAGAACACAATGAAACCTTAGAAAATAGATGAGTCGGGGGCTGGAAACGCGATGAACTGGTATGCAGGAAAGGCGTTGAACTGACGTGTAGCGAGCTCGGTGAACTGGCGTGTTACGAGGAACGCGATGAGCTGGCGTGTATCGACCACGATGAGCAGGAGTGTAGCGAGCACGATGAGCTGGCGTGTAGTGAACGCGATGAACTGGCGTGTAGCAAGCGCGATGAACTGGTGTGTAGCGAGCGCGAGAGGCTGTCGTGTAGCGAGCGCAATGAACTGGCGTGTAGCAAGCGCGATGAACTGGTGTTTAGCGAGTGCGATGAGTTGTCGTGTAGCGATCGCGATGACCTGGCGTGTAGCAAGCGCGATGAACTGGCGTGGAGGGTGGCCACAAGGTAGATGGCCCTGGGGTGGGTGGCCACAAACTGGGTGGTCACAATGTGGGTAGCCACAAGGTGGGTTGCCACAAGATGGGTGGCCACAAGGTGGGTGGCCACAAGGTGAGTGACCACAAGGTAGATGGCCCTAAGGTTGGTGCTCTCAAGGTGGGTGGCCACAAGGTAGGTGGCCACAAATTTCTGTCTCTTTGCGGGTCTACAAAAGGCGACAGCTTGTCTGGTAAAGACAATTTTTTTCACCGTCGATATTGCAATTCCAGCTTATTCAGTCGAATTCCTCTGACCAATATTGCTTTCAAATTCTCGTGCATCCAAATATTTATAACGCAGGCGAGTATGAAAGGGTGAATTTGGTCATGAAACTGAAATTAATACCTTGCAGTGGTTCAGTATCGCCGGCAGTGGCATATTTGTACGCCAATTAATGTATTTAAAAGGCGCATAAATATGAATAAAAAAATCCGCGAGACCACCGCTTTGCTAATAAACTTAGTTTGTTGAAGCAGCCTCTTTCGAAATGAACCGGTGCATCCATTCCCCATAATAATTCTCTACTAATGTATGTAAGTGATTTGTCCGACTTATCGGACGACGTCGCGTCCGATAAGTCGGACATCACCTGTTGCGGCTCCAGTTATAGTCTGCTTTTACTCCTCACTTTAGCATAATTTGAAGCCGTTAAGAGCGTGTTGCTGCCTTGTCATCCTTGGGTGCTGCCAAGAGCGTGTTGCCGCCTTGTCATCCTTGGGTGCTGCCAAGAGCGTGTTGCCGTCTTGTCATCCTTGGGTGCTGCCATGAGCGTGTTGCCGCCTTGTCATCCTAGAGTGCAGCCAAGTGCGTGTTGCCGCCTTGTCATCCTAGGGTGCAGCAAATAACGTGTTGCTGCCTTGTCATCCTTGGGTGCTGCCAAGAGCGTGTTGCCGCCTTATCATCTTTGGGTGCTGCCAAGAGCGTGTTGCCGACTTATCATCCTAGAGTGCAGCCGAGAGCGTGTTGCCGCCTTGTCATCCTTGGGTGCTGCCAAGAGCGTGTTGCCGCCTTATCATCCTAGAGTGCAGTCAAGAGCGTGTTGCCGCCTTGTCATACTTGGGTGCAGCCAAGAGCGTGTTGCCGCCGTGTCATCCTTGGGTGCTGCCAAGAGCGTGTTGCCGCCTTGTCATCCTTGGGTGCTGCCAAGAGCGTGTTGCCGCCTTGTCATCCTAGAGTGCTGCCAAGAGCGTGTTGCCGCCTCATCATCCTAGAGTGCAGCCAAGAGCGTGTTGCCGCCTTGTCATCCTTGGGTGCTGCCAAGAGCGTGTTGCCGCCTTGTCATCCTTGGATGCTGCCAAGAGCGTGTTGCCGCCTTATCATCCTAGAGTGCAGCTAAGAGCGTGTTGTCGCCTTGTCATCCTTGGGTGCTGGCAAGAGCGTGTTGCCGCCTTGTCATCCTTGGGTGCTGCCAAGAGCGTGTTGCCGCCTTGTTATCCTAGAGTGCAGCCAAGAGCGTGTTGCCGCCATGTCATCCTTGGGTGCAGCCAAGAGCGTGTTGCTGCCTTATCATCCTTGGGTGCAGCCAAAAACGTGTTGCCGCCATGTCATCTTTGGGTGCAGCCAAGAGCGTGTTGCCGCCTTGTCATCCTTGGGTGCTGCCAAGAGCGTGTTGCCGCCTTATCATCCTTGGGTGCTGGCAAGAGCGTGTTGCCGCCTTGTCATCCTTGGGTGCTGCCAAGAGCGTGTTGCCGCCTT
>SDVV010005011.1:0-19600 GCA_016164225.1 Gammarus roeselii | reverse complement strand
ATAGACTGGTAAAGATTGGTAAAAACTATAGAGCCAAGTGAAGAGGTTTGATATGAATAAAGCTTGAATCAATGAAGAAATACATGACATAAGTATGAATACGGGAAAAAATATATAATCCTTGTTTAGATTAGGTTAGGATAGGTTAGGATGGGTTAGGCTTACGGCCCATCTACATTTCAAACCTTTAGTGGAAAATGCTACAGTGGATATTGTGAATGCTCGATTAAGTCAGATATTCTGAATTGAAAAGAAATCTCATAACAAAGCCTGAATTAGTCAATAACTTCAAAGTGTATATAAACGCGCCACCTTGCCCCTGTTGCCACCAAGTGGCTATCAGCGTGAAACACTTACTGATGGATTGCAACGCACTCGCGGCAGCCCGACGAGCGTTCCTAGATCCCCCGTGAAACCTACGAAGCCTACTCACGAACCCAACCTACCGTAAAAAGCTCATCGCTTTCGGAAAACACACCGGACTATACGAAGCTGTCTAAACTTCAAACACCTGTGCAAATGAGCTGGTCTCTCCATCCCATAACGCACAGAATTAACAACACATTTTACGAAGATACGCATTAACTCTTTACACTCACGTACGCGCTAGTACGCGAATATGCCACAATTGAAATATGTACTGACTTCATCTTGACATGATTAATATTTTCGCACGCGAGGTCGTGCGAGCTTACCTGAATCAACGACGGTCGCACCCTACGAGGGAGCCTATTATGACTCACGTTGAGGCTCTGGTGGAAATGAGGCCTAAATTAAATTAATTCAAAGTGTATAATCAGCAAACGGATCACAAACATTTATAAAAGACGTGCGGGAAAAAGCATCTAGTAAAGACATGCGAGCGGATAACATAATTGAGATGTACATTAAATTATTGAAGAATTTTAACACTAAAACTCTACTCAAATCCAATAGCTTAGTTCTCTAAGACAACATGGAACCGGACCCAAATCCAATGTCAGGAGGTAAAACATATCAATATTTTGAATCATTACATCCAATCAAGGGTTTTTTGTGCACAAGATTCCATGAAATTAGGCGAATTCATATCAAATGCAGTTATATTCCTTTGATAACTGTTCAAATTCATACAACAGCAATAAAATAGCAAAATAAGATTCGCTACTCCACCCTGACCGACATTGATTAACTATGAGATCCGGCGTATCCTGCCATACCCCAGAGGATATAACCTACAAAAATATGGAAGGTGTATGGTCAATCAATACATGATGCTGATATGCATTACCGATCTTGTAATTAATAGAAGTGAAATAATCCTGTACTTGAACTCCTAAGGTGATCTGATTCATGAAAAAAAATTATATACTGACATAAAAAGACTTACGGAAAAATATTTGACAGTAAAACAAATACTGAGTTTGTGCGTAATAAAAAAATAACACTACAATACCAATTCAATCTGAAAGAATTCTCAAACCTTACAATGATATAATATCTATAATAGGACAAAATCGCAGCCCACTGTGTCATAACAACGAACTCTACAATGCTTTACTAGGTCACTTCTCAGCAATCTACCACTGAAATATAACAAATTTAGAGGTAACACCCAATCATGGTACAATACCTCAGACATACCTTGCATCTGTTTAGTCCATCATCTCTGAACAAAGTCGAGCAAAGTCACCTCCCGGACATAACAAAGAATCAATACACAAGTACAGTGGTCAAGAATGGGCCAGACATGAGTCTCAAAGAGTTTGGCCACAAAAATCTGGGCATCTGTTGACTGACGAATTAAGTAAATCACTACAACGATCAGCAGCTTGTCGGATAACCTCTCTAACAAACCCATAGAAGGTGAGACCGACATCCACAAGAACTTACAAATTCACGTCGAACATGGACGAACTCCAAATGCCCACCAAAAATTGTAAGCCGCCTTTACACCAGGACCCATCCATCCAGTAAATCGTCTTCTAAAACGTTAAACTACACACTTGCTCGGGGTCAATGACGGAATTCCACAGAGATGCAGTATGGATTTACATCTCTCAAACATACATTCCTATGATCATCGTGGAAAAAAAATCATACAACAACAACTATATAAATGAGCCAATTGAGATTATCTACTCTGCTTTAACCGATATTAAAAATTGCAATACACTAGGGGTATCCATCATAGTAAATCGGTCTACTTATACAAATGAACGTAAACGCAACGAGCTTTTGCCTAGGGGACTCTCTAACTCCTCCTAAATATTGAAGTATGTTCCTACACTAAACATAAAATAAAGTAACAACAAGACCAAGTTTGTAACAATTCAAATCTTCTATATCTATAATATCCACGTCAAACATTGCACCAGGATAAAAAAAAGATATATATAAAACACTAAAAATATACAACAGGTGACTAAATTATGCCTGAAATAATGTTATACATTGCAGATACAAACGTAATATATCCTGATATTCCTATAATTGAAAAAAATACCCAATAACTTGCATTGTAGATTGAAACTTTATAGAGAATAAACAAAACTGAATGAAAATTCACTAAAACGGTCGTTATAATGAAATAAAAAGAATGATGCAATAACTGACCAAATTATATTTGAAATTGTGTGCTACATGGACGATGCAAACCTAAAATATCATTAAAAAAATCCTATAACTGTATGAGATAACTATTCAGAATTCCGAAAAAAAATACAAATGCAACAAAAATCAACCGATCATTACTAAGTATACATAGCACAATATTATAATTTACAATAAATCCGTATCGTTTAGCTATTCGCGCTATTGGAACACTGCGCCAATAGAACACCGATATATCTGATTCAAACGCGGATAATGCGTTATGGAGTATACATAATCTCGTAATGAAGCTACTTTATGCTAAGAAATATATACATCAACCCAATAACTGCCAAACTAATAAGCCGTACTATGAAATAAATTGATGGAAAACAGAAACTGCCTGTAGAGCTTTTGCTATCACTGGACCAAAAACCTGGTACAACCTCGCAACAAGCCTCCGAATGAGTCAATTATACTCTTAGGTGATGATACTAACGCAATCATTGATTTAATATGGAAGTGCAATCTCACTTACTTTTCCAAAGCGAGAGAAATATAACGAAATGCTTCCATTGATAAAGACAATCTTATGCACACTGAGCAAATAATTTGAAGCCTGAAAATAATCCATAACGGTTTCTTTCTCCTTTTGAAGGAATGTTTCAGTCACCTGTTTATATTGTATCTTTTTCCGCGTCCGATATCTCACAACAGAGTAAACAAAAGAAGGAGTTACTGCGAGAGTAACTGAAACAGAGCGCAAAGGTATAGATAAAAAATCACAAAAAATGACAATATTCTAATTGAATCTATGCCCCGCGTAAATTGATCAACAGCGAGGCAGAAACATCCACACGTGTAATAAAGTTGTGTTAGTGGAAAATAAATTCTATCTAGGGCCAGAAGAAAAATCTGAAGTGTATGATGGAGTTTCTTTCGGATAAAGATGGAGGTACATTAAATTGGATAAGATTCGAATAATTAAAGTTTGCATAGAAGAAGGTGAACATTTATTTACATGCGGGGATCCACATTTGTGAACTCACGGGGATGGAACAGGCTTCCGTATTTGTAACAAAGATATGGTGGAGTATATGGAGGAATTTGAGAGGAGACTAATACTTAGTGATGATGGGTATGGATGTATGTTCGTACCATGCTTATACAAAAAATGCATAGAAATTGATGCATCCAGCATGATCTGTAATTGATACTAATAAATACCAATAAAACTATGAAAGTCCTGAATCAAATTGTTTATATTATCCTAAAAATTCAAAGGTTAAGCGATGAATTGCATACATTGTGTTGTTCGAAAGTAATGAGGGTGATGGGGGGAGTATGTAAGCTTTTCCAGAAAAAAATAAAATTGAATAAACATAAAACCACGAGTAATGTATGGAGCCATTTGAAACGAAGTCATCGTGATGAGTATAAAAATTATAGGAAAGAAAAAGGCATATCAACTGTGGAAGTCGTCAGAGAATGAAGTGCCAAGATATATTGAAGTAAATGTGGTAGACCAAGTATGAGATGAAGTGTCCGTTTGTATGATGATGGAAACAACTATGAATTACCTGTAACATTCGATCCATCTAAGATTGAAAATCTGTCCTCTCTGATAACATATATGACTCGAGATTAACCCCGAAGTAGAAAGAAATAGTTGCAAGTTTTATGAAGAACCGTGTGGAGGGAGGGCTTCACATGTATATAACAATGACTAAAAACCGTACATAAGGTTAGGTTAGGATAGGTTAGGTAATCTATCCTCTCTGGTAACATATATGAGACGAGATTGACGCGAAGTAGAAATAAATAGGTGCAAGTTTCATGAAGAACCATGTGGAAGAGGGTTCATATGCATATATCAATGACTGTAAACCGTACATAAGGTTAAGTTAGGTATCATAAATAAGGTCAGGTTAGGTTAGGTTAGGTTTTTGATGAGTGTGAAAAACATGTGATAGTGATTTAGAATTGCATCAAATCAAAAATCAAGAATCATATGAAAAAAAAAACTATAACATTGAAACATGAAAATTGCTAGATCAAAATTGGAAGTGCGTATCAAAACTGGAAAGGATGGATCAAAATGTAGAGTCATGTGGACATATGTGTTATGCATCATATAAAACATTGACTGAATACCGTATATAAGATACGTTAGGTTAGGTTAGGTTTTTGATAATTTACTAGATCAGAATTGGATGTATGTATTAAACTGCAAAGGATTGATCAAAATGTAGAGACATGTGGAGATATTTGTTATGCATTGTATATATCAATGACTGAAGACAGTACATAAGGTTATGTGAGGTTAGGTTTCTGATTAATAGTTCTTTTAACATAACATACCGTCAAAAATTATGCACATCAAAAATATTGTAACAAAAGCGAGGGATATTGTTCAAAGGGTTAGGTTAGGTAAGGTTTTGATGATTTACTAGATCAAAATTTGAAGTGTATATCAAAACTGTAAATGATAGATCAAAATGTAAAGCCATGGAGAGGGATTTGATATGAATATATCATAATCAATCAATAAGTATCGTTTGTATGCAGTTAAAATCTTGACTGGGTAAGTGGTTAGGTTAGGTTAGGTTGCCTAGGTATTATGAATCTGGCAGTAAATGGTAACCCATTCTGCACAAAAAATTTGTGTAAATGCCTACATGATGCCTTGTATGTATAAATTTCGCTAATTATGTACGTTAGACATGTTTATATCCTATATCTTGTTGACTGCGCACCTTACAATATAGGTCTGTAGTATAAACGTTAGAGTGTATTTATTCAATATTCGTTATAATAGACAAAATGGTAAGAGCAACACATCCAACACAATGAAAAAAAATCTTATTCTATCAGTAAAAAACATATATAAAACTTGCTAACGCTCTAACATCCATAATAATCACTGACTCATGAGGTAAAGATTACATACACCTTTTAAACTCTACAGTCTACTAACGAGCGATGACCCAACATTACTTGAAACTAGTCGATATTACTGGACTTGTGAAAAGCAAAGTGAATAAAAATATATAGATATATGTAGGCACACAATTTGCTGAAGATTAGTAAGACTACAGAGACAAGTGGATAGATTTGATATGAATAAAGCTTAAAGCAATGAAAAAATACATAACATAGGTATGGAAACGGGAAAAGTATATACAATTCTTGGTAATATTTGGTTAGGATGAGTTAGGTTAACGGGCAATATCACGAACCTTTAGTGAAAAATGCTACGGTGGATCTGGTGAATGCTCGAATAAGTCGTATATTCTGAATTAAAACGCAGTCTAATAACAAAGCCTGAATTAATCAATAACATCTGAGTGTCTAAACTGCAAATGGATCACAAACATTTATAAATGTAAGACATGCGGGAATAAGCATCTAGTAAAGACATGCAAGCGGATAATATAATTGAGATGAACATTAAATTATTGAATAATTTTAACATTAACACTCTACATAAACCCGTAAGAATAGATCTCCAAGATGACAATGAACCGGACCCAAATACAGTTCCAAGAGGTAAAACATACAAAATGTTGGATCATTACATTCAAATAAGCGTATTTTATATCCAACATTCCATTAAAAATATGCGAATTTATATTAAATACAGATATATTCCTCTGATAACCAATCAAAACATATAAAAACAACTATAAAAAAGATAAATAAGATTCTCTACGCTACCCTAACCGACAATGAATAACTATTATATACGGTGTATCCTATCACACCCAGATAATAAATCCTAGTCCAATATTCCACATGATCTGGCTCATGACTAAGATCATATACTAACATATCAAAAATATATGACATTTAGCAGAGTTAATGCGAATAATGTTATTTTACTACGATACCTGTTCAAATCTATAACAAATTCTTAGACCTAACTTATGCTATGCCTCTAGTAGTACAAATCCGAACCCACTGTGCCATAACAACGAACTCTAGATTGCTTTACTAGGTCACTTCTCAGCAATCAAGCACTGAAATATAACAAATTTAGAGGTAACATCCAGTCATGATACGATACGATAGACGTACCATGCATCTGTTTAACCCATCGTCTCTGAACAGCCTCGAGCAAAGTCACATCCTGTTCAAAACCAAGAATCTAGACACATGCACAGTGGTCAAGAATGAGGCTGATATGAGTCTCGAAGAGTGCGACCATAAAAAGCAGGGCTTTTGTTCACTAACAATCTAAGTAAACCACTACAACGATGAGCAGATGAGCAGCTTGTTGCGTAACCTCACTAACAAATCCATGGAACTTGAGACCGACGTCCACAAGGCCATACATAATTCACGTTGAACATGGATGAACTCTAAATGACAACCAAAGAGTGTAAACCATTTCTACACTAGGACCCCTCTATCAAGTAAATCTACTTCCATCCGTTAAAGTAGACATATGCTAGGGATCAATGACGATAATTCCACAAAGATGCAGTACGGACTTACACCTCTTAAACATAGATTCCTATGATTATCGTGGAAAAAAAGAACTACAACAACAATAATAACAATAAAAATAGCTAAATAACATGCTCTACTCTGCTATAATTCACAATAAAAATTGTAATACACCAAGGGTATCAATCATAGTAAATTAGAAACGAGCGTAAACGCAACGAGCTTTTGCCTAGGGGACTCTCTAACTCCTCCTCTTAATATTGAAGAATGGTCCTACAATGAACATACAATAACCTAACAGCAAGACCGAGTTTGTAACAAATGGGATCTTCTATATCTATAATAACCATGTCAAATATTGTATCAGGATGTAAGAATATGTATAAAACATTAAAAATAAACAACATGTGACTAAATTAGACCTGAATTAATGTTCTATCTTGCAGATATAAACGTAATATATTCCGATATTGTATTGAATAACCAATACCCTGCATCGAAGATGGAAACTCAACAGAGAACATACAAAACTGAAATACCCATACCCATATAACAAAGCAAGAAGAATGATGCAATAACCGATCAAATTATGCCTTAAATAGTGTGGAAGATGTAAACCAACAATATCCTAAATCCAATAAAAATCAATGTAAATCAACCGATCATTACTAAGAATACATAACATAATATAATAAATTACAATAAATCCATATCGTTCAGGTACTCTCGCTATCGGAACATTGCGTCAATAGAATACCGATATATCAGGTTTAAAACTGGATAATGCAATATTGAGTATACAGAATCTTGTAACGAAGCTACAGCATCCTAGGAAATATATACATTAACCTGCAAACTGCCAAACAAATAAGCCATACTATTCCTATAGATATTATATACACATGAAACAAACAGATGGAAAACACAAAACAATGCCTAAAATCCAACCTTCAGTGTGGTCTCAAGCATCCCACCGCTAAAAAAACTCCACCAAACAGCCTTCGAATGAGTCAAATATACCACAACTAGATAAGAATACAAACATATATACAGAAAAATCTATAGAACTATAATCCAGACATAAATGTACAACGAAACAGACACTCAAACATAGAAAACATGATACGGAAATGAATATATAAGACAAAGAATAGGTAAGAGTAAACTTTCCTAAATTTCCCAGGAGGGCATTCAATTTCTTGCCGAGGGGATCCCTACACCCCCCACCCCTTCAAAAACTTGCTATAACAGTATTCATATCAGAATCGAATAAATACATTTAACGAGCAACAGTTAGTGACCAAGCTTACCCCAATAGAACCATCTAAAAAGAAAAAACATAAATATAAATACAATATATATTAAAATACAATATAATGGAAAATGATCAAAACATAAACCTTGACAATGCATTTCCGAACGCTGTCCGTCCATCCGTCCGTTCATCCGTCCGTCCCTCCATCCGAATGAGTCAAGGTTGCATCAATGCCCCAGTGAAATGCGAACACCAGAGGTAGTGCGTAAACGTTCTATTTATATAACCTAATAACAAATAAAAGCCTAATAATATATATTACCTATTAACATACCTTATAAATAATCCGCAAGCTCTTCGTCTATCCATCAGAATGAGTCACCCGTTAGCCGCCTGTCTGACTCCGGCTGTCCGTGAAAATGTGGGGTGCAAACTCCCTAGACTGAAAAGTAACTTTATTTACTCTTATCTAATTCCTTCACATCCGCGTTTCGCTCCGGTATACACTACTACATACACTACTAGTAGGAGTATGCTCATCTTACCTCTGTATTCCACCTTTGATATATTACAATATTCACCTATTTTTATATATGTTTTGGCTATTTTGCAGTTTGGGAATTTAGTTTAAAAAAATTCCAATTGTATTTGTAGCGGTTCTCCACTGTTGTATTAGTCGAACACTCGCTCTTTTCTAACTATGCTCTGGTTATTTAAAACTATAATAATGATTCGTTGTTACTGTCTTCGTATCAGTTAGATGTGTTCCGTTCGATGATTTTGATATTGATGTCAAATTTTGTCATCAGACCTCAAGGAATGTGTTATAGTGTATACGGTTGAACAATGAAGCGCATATCTCATTGATACTTTGCTGTAACGGGTTATTGCCTCTCCACACGAATCATAATTGCCCCTGCCAATTACCCTCGGTGTTTTATCGCGCCTTGACATATTCTCCGTGATTCATAATCCGCCTAAAATGTTAAGCAGCAACGATCCTTTTGCATTATAAAAACTATTAACCAAAGGGGCAGGAGTCCACAACAGAACAAAGCGTGCCCCTCGCCAAGTGTTCACTCTGCCACGCTTTTTTGCATCCTGTTTCCAATGCTAACGCAGTTCTCCGCTTGACTAAGAGCCACATTCAAATGATATGCGAGACCTGTTCTTAATGCATCATGTGACTATGCAATGATGGGCCAGGGAGATATCCTCTGCACGGTGTGTCTACTCTTCTAATTTATAGAAAATAACTTAGACGGCGTCTCAAAACGATTTTGAGACGCCTAAAAAATAAACTCGAATTGTTTCCTCTCGGAATTAAACCTTATCTTGATAATTCTGTCGCTATTATATCTGGACAAAGCTTCGTTTGAACAATTTCAATTAAATTTCCGATGACATCAAATATCGTGCGGGAAAATGAACATTGACAATTTCCCTGAATCTTCAATCATAAACGAATTTTATTTCGCTGGAGTACACATGTGCTCAAAGATCAATTATAAAACAGATAAGAAATGATGTGTCGTCGTCATCAATCTTAATTAATTCATTCAAAACACTAAGTGATTAACGATGGCTCTCCTAATCACCATATAGGATACAGCTTCGTATCGCTCGTTATTATTGCCAGAGGTACCAATCACCACAGCTCCATTGCCCTGCTCTCAGAAGAGTTCATACGCCACGCAGGATTTTGTTTGCCGCTAGCCCCTGAGTCAACGGTTATTTTCAAGTAGAATGGCTGCCCCTAGGAAATGAGTCAACGGAGCGCCACAAAGAGGCCTCTGAATGCCTCTTCTACAGCACCCAAGGCCGCGGGATCTGAGCAGCGTACACGTTAAATGATGAAGATGAAGCACATTTGTTTACAATGGAGTTGTTGATCTTAATTAACAGAGTTATTGAGATTATTCCACCGTATTTTTGGTAGTCTCCACAATGAACGAATATTATACATAAAAAGCATTCGCTGAATTAAGTTTCTTGCCGTGAGTGGACAGAAAAGAAATATCCTCATAAGCCACGTCTTGGATCATGATCCTCTCCCCCACGTCATTAATGTCCGCCCTTCATCACATTGATGTCGCGTATACATAATACGTTGGAGCCAAACAAGCTACCTGCCAGGCTCATCTCGGGCATGGGTATCAGTAATCATCACCCATCGTTAGGTTAAGGAACAATCCAATATGTTAGTTCCTATTACCGTTACAAGTTTTTTTTTAAGTCGCCGATTGAAAGAGACTCAGCTTGGCACATATTACAATATGGAATTGCGTGCCTGCGCAACGGGAATATTCCCTTGAAACATTTGGCATTTTCTGTGAGAAATGCGGCAATTAAGTGCATATTTATTGCTAAGCTCACAGGGATTCTCCATGGACTCAATTAGAAATGATTCAGTTTTATTGCTCAGTTTCCTTTCAAGTCTCTTGATGGGATATATGATCTCCACTAAATTACAAGCAATATATAATCATTATTTTGCTGATGCCAAGTGACAATTTGAAATTGACGTATTTGATGACGAAGCTCAATATTGTTTCCATTCAATTTTTGTCAAGCAATATAAATAAGGAATTAAAATTAAAGTTTAGCTTTTCAATTAGCGGAAGAAGCAAGAACCTATTAATTCATGTAATGATTATTTGTGGTCACGTGTCAGATGTGCCCCCTTCAAGGGCTACTTCATTCATTCCCGTTACAATTTGGAAAGCCTGACTCATGCAATGCAGTAAATTGATGCAATTCGAGAACTTATATCAACTTCATAATTGACGGCCTTTTCCAGTCATTGCAAACACTATTAAGCTACTTCATCCGCATCAGTCAAGGTTGGTGAAAGTAGGCCTAATTGCAGGTATAAACACAAGTAAGCTACTTCATCCGCATCAGTCAAGGTTGCTAAAAGTAGGCCTAATTGCAGGTATGAACACAATTAAGCTACTTCATCCGCATCAGTCAAGGTTGGTGAAAGTAGGCCTAGTTGCAGGTATAAACACAATTAAGCTACTTCATCCGCATCAGTCAAGGTTGCTAAAAGTAGGCCTAATAGCAGGTATAAACACAATTAAGCTACTTCATCCGCATCAGTCAAGGTTGCTAAAAGTAGGCCTAATTGCAGGTATAAACACAATTAAGCTACTTCATCCGCATCAGTCAAGGCTGCTAAAAGTAGGCCTAATTGCAGGTATAAACACAACTAAGCTACTTCATCCGCATCCGTCGAGGTGGCTGAAAGTAGGCCTAATTGCAGGTATCTTTCGATCAATTATTCTTGAGACCTGTGCGTTCTTCATTGAAATTGCACGACCGAATTTGACTTGCGACATTGCGCGGTGAAGGACAAAATAAAAAATTACAACTTTCACAATTAATAACTGCTTGGCTCTATTGAGACCATTTTCTATTATTACCTCTTGTTCAATTTATTTCTCGGAAATTAGAGAGGTACTATTCCACATCCTGCACAATCATACTCATTTGACATACATTTTCGCTGATTGCATGCATGTTTTTTTCTGTTTTCATTAATATATTATCGCATAAACTATCCAATGCTCTTACACTACTGCCCTCGCGGTGACCACCACGTCCAAGATGTCCCATCTTGACAACACCCACCAGTGAAAATGACCGCAATTGACCGTCTCGCGTATGTCTCTGCTTTAAGGATAAAATTCTTCCGGCAATCATTTGTGTACAAATATGTCCTCTACCCCTGATGGTGCATATTCCAGTGAGGAAAAAATATCCATAAAAATGTATAGTTATTTTATCGCTCATAAATGAACTCTCGCGATATGATAAACATTAATGAGGCAAATGAGGCTATGACTGATGTGAGGCTGATGTTGATGCGCGTTCATCATTCTGTTGTTGCAACCGAAGCTGTAACGTCAAACGCTGGTGTTTGCCAGGGCCGGATGCTGTGTGGTCAGCTGGTTGCCGGTGGCACTTAGTGCCGTCTGGTGGTGCCACTTGAAGGCCCGTGCCAGAGCTGCAGAGATAATTGGACCAGACCGATGATAACAGAGTCTGCAGAGAGGTGCTGGAGCAAAGGGATTTGTGTATTCAAACTCTTCGAAGGGATTCTTTTTAATAAACTTCGTATAAATGTCTCGCAAATAGCAGAGGCAAATGAAGCAATCAATAACTCCAAGTAAATACGTGGGAAACTATTGATACCAAAAATCTCTGTAACATGTGACCACTGTATTAAATTATTCCTCTTGGATAAAAAATTGACTGAATGACACAAGCTGGAAAATGCTCTCGTTTCCATAAGATCCTTTATAAAGAGATTGCAGCATCAAGTGGAACGCTGTTTAACATTCTGAGTACAATTGCTTATCTTGAATATCATGAGGGTGTAGAACAAATACCATTCTCATACGGGAGCAGACAAACATAATATTATCATACGAGAGCAGATAAACGTAGTATTATCATACGAGAGTAGACAAACATACTATCATCATACGAGAGTAGACAAACATACTATTATCGAACAGGAGTAGACAAACCAATACTATTATAATACGAAAACAGACAAACATGTACTCTTTTCATACTCGGTATGTGAATAGTAAATAATTGGAATTCATTTTTCTATCAACGTCGATTTTGCTCCCCCGTGTCTACATGAATTCACTTCATGGAAAAGCCACGCAATACCGACCTTTTGTCTTCAACACTCATAAAAATGCATTCCTTTTAAATCTAGTCTTCATTATCTGGTGATCTTTTTTTTTGCATAGTACCCCAACTGAGTTAATTACCCTAAGTCGAGATTTTACCACAACCTATTCCGACTGAAGGAGGCTGTAATTATACTTCAGTAAGATGATTACTCACTTCTGCTACATTTACACCTGACATTTTTGACTGGCTGCCCCATAGCGTTATTGTCTTGATGTGTAGTTAATGGCGCCGTTATTGTCTTGATGTGTAGTTAATGGCGCCGTTATTGTCTTGATGTGTAGCTAATGGCGCCGTTATTGTCTTGATGTGTAGCTAATGGCGCCGTTATTGTCTTGATGTGTAGCTAATGGCGCCGTTGTTGTCTTGATGTGTAGCTACTGGTGCCGTTATTGTCTTGATGTGTAGCTAATGGCGCCGTTATTCTTGATGTGTAGCTAATGGCGCCGTTATTGTCTTGATGTGTAGCTAATGGCGCCGTTATTGTCTTGATGTGTAGCTAATGACGCTGTTATTATCTTGATGTGTAGCTAATGGTGCCGTTATTGTCTTGATGAGTAGCTAATGGCGCCGTTATTGTCTTGATGTGTAGCTAATGGCGCCGTTATTGTATTGATGTGTAACTGATTGCGCCGTTATTGTCTGATGTGGAGCTAATGGCACCATTATTGTCTTGATGTGTAGCTAATGGCACCGATGATCGGCAAAAACTGAGCTTGCCTAATTGTGAATTTCAGGGTTAGTCTTTTCCACAGATCTTAACTACATATCCATACTGTCTGCTCGGATATATGCACATGTGTACGGGCAATGCACCGTTTTTCGATTCGCTTCCACACCTTCACCTGCAGGGAACTGGCACAATCCACGCATGTTACATCTAATTGACGTGACTGACTCACTCTGTACCCTGGTAGGAAGGGGGTCGGCGGCTTACGCCTCAGAACCCCATGTGCCCGTCTGCATTGCATGCAGATGCTAAGAACATCCTTTATTCTCTGTCTAGCCCCAATGATCCACCACCGTTGCCCTGGGCTGGCTACAACGGTGTTTATTTCGACGTTGTATTTGATTCTGTGACTCTCTTCTATAATCAGGCTTGTGATCCTATGTTCGGTAGGCAGCAAAACTGGATATTCTACTGAATCTTTGACCTCAGCTTCTGTGATCTTGTCTATTTGCGAATGAATTTTATCTCAGCCCCTATAGCCTGTTTTTGCTTTCCTTTGATCACCCTATCTTAGGACGATTATATTTTCTTGAGGATTGAATTATTTCACTGTTATTCACCGTTGTTTCTCAACTCACTTTCTGTCTCACTTGTTTCCTCACCTTTCATCTGACCCTTGATCCCTCCCTTTAACTGGACCTTTAGGCAATCAATGAACGTTTTCACTCATCCAAATATGGCTAACAACATTGAAAATGTGTAGCATTTGTTTGCCACTGGTAGCATCTAGGAGAATCCCCGGGGTTGGGATCTTTTCTGCAGTATTCAGTGTTACTCTGTGCACTTGAGTATAAACGTTCTCCCACACCTGGAGTTCCACAATGTTCATGGGTCCATGCCATCACAGGTGGCTTCATTTGCTACTCTTGGTAAACAGCTGTCAGAGTTTGTCGAAGTTTGACCTGACTAATTCTTTTGTATCTATTGAAAATATACTTTGTATGTGTATCCATGCTTGTGGAAGTATGCTTTAATTTTGGGCGAGCTTACTGGTGTTCTTGTGCTTCAGACCTGTACCTTGCGCTTCAGGTTGGTGCCATGTAATATTACTTTACTATTTTTTATCTTGTCCCATAGATGTTCGATTTAACAGCAAATTTACATGACGTCACGAGAGCGTACGACCCGGATGACAATTATTTCGATAGTTACTATAATTGTATGAATCAAGGACCATTCAATTAAAACTAAATCCAGGTATTTTAAGCTGAATAAATCGGGGTTAATTTCCGGTGATACCAAGAGAAAATATAAGAACTTTCTAACGAAGTTACTGTGAAAGGCAAAGAGTCTTTATTGGCGGTCTGTATTTATCGATGTACAGAAAGACCTGAAAAAAACGTGGCACCTAAAGAAAAAGGTGCTAAATCAACATTGTAGTGGCAGAGACAATAAATCGATTGTTATCGGGGGTCATCCAGTGACAGGTGAGCTTGAAATTGCGGAACACTTCAACACATTTTTCTCGGATGTGGCAGAAGATCTGGAGTGAAATATACCTGTTAGCTTGGAATTTCCGTTGCACCAAGTATCTGTCTTCTTGCCAAATACATTTCTTATACATGCTGTAACATTTGACGAGTGTGTTACGATAATTTCCCGACTGAAAAATACAAAGTTTGATAAAAAAACTTGCTACAGGTGAGGCTGCTGAAAATGACGAGGCATGCCCTGGCTCACCCCATCACTCACTTGGTGAATGAATCCTTTAAATCAGGCGTTTTTCCAAATTGTTTAAAATTAGTGTGCATAACATCGATATTCAAAGAAGGAGATTCGACAGTTGTTTCATGTTATAGACCCATATCCGTGCTTCCTTTCTTAGTAAAATTTTCGAACGATGTATGTGTGATAGGAGTAGTGTATATGTCGTCTAAAGTGCCCTGTGAAGGATTATAGATAGGGATAAAAGAGCCGGTCGGGGTAGGGCGCGATGCATGCACCTTGACTCACCGAGCGTACGGGGTTCGCGCAGAAACGGGGGGCGGGAGCGGAGGGTCCCGGAACTGGTTTGGTGCCCGAGTCAGCTAACGGACGGAGGAAGGGGGGAAGGGAGACCGGGAAGGGGGGGGGCGGAAGGGGAACAGCGGGATGGAAGCAGGCTTGCGGCCTTGATTGGCAAGGTTAATGTTATGAACATTTTAATTTTTGGTGTATTTATGATCTTCATTGTATTTATATACATGTTTTTTCTTCTTTTTATGGTTGTAGTGGGTTATTATTGGTCACTAACTGTTGCTCGTTACATATATTTATTCGGTTCTGGTAGAATTAGTGTTATTCCAAATTTCTGGTGGGGTGGGGCGTAGGGATCCCCTGAGCAAAAAGTTGGATGTGCTCCTGGAAGATTATTTGAGTTTGTTCTTACCTGTTCCTTGTCTTATAAATTTGTCTCCGTGTCACGTTTGCTAAGTTGTGAGTGTATATATCGTTATATATTTATGTATGGATTATAATTCTATATTTTTTATGAGGACATATACGTGTGCTTTCTTATCTAGTTGTGGTATAATTGACTCAATCGATGCTTGATTGGGAGGGGGGGGGGGTTCGTAGCGGTGGGGGCTTGGGATGTTTTGTATGTTCTGTTCATTCATCACTATATATTCTTTTATAGGATTAATGTGGTAGGCATGTCTTATAACTCAATTTGTAGCCTAAGTGTGCGAACAGCCCTGTTTGTACCAGCCTGAAGGTAGGATTGCAGGCAAGGTTCTGTGTTTCCCCTCTATTTATTTCATATGTATATATTATCTATAGGGATAGTATGGATTATTAGTATGATTATTGGCGAGTTTAGGTATGCATTGTGGGATGATGCAGCACCTACGGTCGAGAATCTATCTACCCCATATTGCATTATCCAGTTTTGAAACATTTATATCAGTGTTCCATTGATGCGGTTTTCCAATAGCACAAATTCCTGAACGATATGGATTTAGTGTAAAATAAAATATCATGTTATGTATACTTAGTAATGATCGATTGATTTAAGTTGAATTTTGTATTGTTTCGGAATTTCGATCAGTTAACTCATACAGTTTTAGGCATTTTAGGGTATTTTAGGCTTGAAGCATCCATGTAGCAAGCTATTTCAGGCATAATTGCTAGGTTGTTGCATTATTGTGGTAGTTTTTATTTGTATATATGACACATCTGTTATGATTTAGCCATAGTTACTTTAGTTAAAGAGATGTTAATTCAACCCTGTTTTGGACTGAAGTTGAGGCTAACTTCATTAGATTTTGTATGTACTATACCGTATTTACTTTAGGTTTCAGTTTCGTCGCCTGCATGTCTTGGTATCTTATTCACTTTTCTTATTTGTTTGGTTAAATGATAGTTCATTCTCATTCATCACGTTTTTTATGTATGTTTTGGGTATGCTAGAGAATTAATCTTCTTGCTTTGTTTTATCTCGTGAGTTTTAGTATAGGTCTTTCAGTTTTGTAGGTTCTCTGTTGAATTCCCATCTTCAATGCAATCTGTTGGTTATTTATACAATTTAGGATATATTACGTATGTATCTACATTATAGAACATTATTTCAGGTTAATTTAGTTACATATTGTTAACTTTTAGTGTTTTATATATCTTCTTCCATCCTGATACAATATTTGACGTAGTTATTATAGATATAGAACAGACGATTTGTTACAAATTTGGTCTTGCTGTTAGGGTATTGCATATTTATTGTAAGACCATTATTCAATATTTAGGAGGAGTTAGAGAGACCCCTAGGCAAAAGCTCATTCTGTTTATGCTTGTTTGTGTAAATGGACCGATTTATTAGGATGGATACCATTGTACTACAATTTTTATGTGAAATATAGCAGAGTAGAGAACTTTATTTAGTTATTTTATATATGTTCCTGATGTTATGTTTTTTTTCCACGAGAATCATAAGAATATATGTTTAAGAGGCGTAAGTCCGTACTGCATCTTTGTGGAATTTTAGTCATTGATCCCTAGCAAATGTGTAGTTTAACGTTTAGATGATAATTTACTGGATGGATGGATCCTAGTGCAGAGGTGGTTTATACTCTTTGGTCGTCATTTTGGACTTCCATCCATGTACTTTTACTCAAGTCATCAGTAAACAGAACCCAAGCTTTTCATAGCCACACACTTTCTGAGACTCATTCTTGACCACTGTAAATGTGTCTAGATTTTGGTTATGTCCAGGATGTATTTTTGTTCGAGGCTGTTCAGAGACAATGGGTTAACAGATGCGAGGTACGTCTGTGGGATCGTATCATGACTGTAAGTAACCTCTAAATTTGTTATATATCAGTGGTAGATTGCTGAGAAGTGACCTCGTAAAGCATTATAGAGTTCATTTTTTATGACACAGTAGGCTTGGATTTGTACTCCAAGAGGCATAGCATCAGTTAGGTCTAGGAATTTATTATAGACTTGAATGGTATGATGGTATAAAATAACATTTTTCACATTAACTCAGCGTTAAATGTCAGTTATTTTCGGTATAGCTGTTATGTTAGTATACGATCTTAGTCATGAACCAGATCACGCCGGATATTGGAGTAGGATTCATCATCTGGGTGCGGTAGGATACACCGTACATAATAGTTAATCGTTGTTGCTTAGGGTAGAGTAGAAAATCTTATTTAGCTATTTTTTTAGATGTTGGTGTATATTTTGATTTGATATCATAGGAATATATCGGTATTTGATATAAATTTGCCTATTTTTTCATGGGATATTGGGTATAAAATACGCTTATTTGGGTGTGATGATTCAAAAATTTGGTGTGTTCCCCCTCTCGACATTGGATTTGGGTCCGGTTCCATATAACCTCGGAGAACTATTCAAAGGGATTTGTGTTGAGTGTTAGTGTTGAAATTCTTCAATAATTGAACGTACATCTCAATTATGTTATCCAATCGCAGGTCTTTGCTAGATGCTTATTCCCGCAAGTCTTACTTTTATAAATGTTTGTATTTCGTTTGCACTTTAGACACCTAGAAAATTTTGATTAATTCAGGTTTTTGTTATGAGACTGCGTTCCCATTCAGAATATTTGACTTTTTTCGACCATTCACCAGATCCACTTTAAAAAATTTCACTGAAGGTCTGTAATGGTGGTCATAATCCTAACTCATTCTTACCTAAAATTACCAAGTATTGCATATTATTCCCCATTTCATACTCATGTTAGGTGTTTTTCTTCATTGATTTAACCTTCATCCTTATCAAATCTAACCCCTCGACCCTGTAGTTTTACCAATCTTTAGCAGATAGTGTGCCTACATTTATATATATATATATATATTTTTCACTTCGATTATTACAAGTCCAGTAATATCGACCAGTCCCGAGTAATGTTAGGTCATCGCTCGTTTGTCGACTTGCGTGTTCAAAACGTTTATGTAAGCTTACCCCATACGTCAGTGAGTGTTACAAATGTTAAAGCGTTAGCAAGATTTATGTACGGTTTTACTGTTGGAATATGATTTTTTTTCTAGTTTTGAACGTTTTGCTCCTACCATTTTCGTCTATTATATCAAATATTGAATAAATCCACTCTAACAATTTTTTTCATACAGATCTGCATTGTAAGGTCCGCAATCCACAAGATCTAGGGTATGAACCATGTCTAAGGTACATAATCAGCGAAATATATATCAATGTACGATAACATAGATCAAATATCGTTGAATGCAAAAAGGGTTACCATACAATGACGAATACATTATTACCTAGGCAACTTAACCTATTCTATCCAATAGTTATGTATTTTTAATCAAGTTTGATGGTTATGTATGATATTGATATGTATGAATCTCTCCACTAGGGCTGTATATTCATCACATCAAAAGCAGTTGAATACATTTTCTAAAATTTAATCCAGCAAAAAAACTTCT